>PVKE010018962.1:0-28992 GCA_004027555.1 Craseonycteris thonglongyai | reverse complement strand
ACTGACATGTTTAAGTAAATACGTATACTGTTGTAATTTTTGTCTTAAATGAGTAAAGTATGAATACTGTTTACATATTTAAAACATTCTTGTACCCGCATACACGAAAATTCCTAGGGGCAAATCCTACTTCGCGGTTTTTCAGCTTTCGCGGAAGGTTCTGGTCCCCATTAACCGCGAAAAACGAGGGATCGCTGTACTTTAATTTATATAATCCAAATCATATACTGCATGGATTTAAATATTGCATTAGCAAGGTTACAAATGGTAGACATATAAAAGTGTCTTCCACAGAGGGAAGATAATTCAAAACTATTTTTCCCTATTAATCTTTTAAATGTACATTGAATTCTAATTTTTCATGTTCCCTTGTCTTAAAGGTCTGAGAACTCATTTTTTTGACAAAATATACTAAGAATATGATAGTCTTTATTTACTGCTAAAACTGCAGCAAACAGAACAAAGATAGAATCTCAAACTTGATATTTTAAATATAACGGAGTTTCCAGAACTTTTCATAAATTTTAGTTCAAGGTATCTGCCTTTGAAGACCATTTTTCTAAAAATATTTTACTGTAGCACCATTGCTCTGAATCACCAATTGAAGTCTTCCTTTTCTGGTTTGCCTTAATTCTTCCATATGTGTACATAAAAGTTTTTTCTTTATATAATAAAATATTTGTACAAACACTTATGAAAACTCATCCTAAAACTATCAAAATGCTTCTGGTGCTTCTGATAATGCACAGAAATACTTGGAAACACAAGTTAATTACGATAAAAAATTACAAAAAGATTAAAACAAAGACATTTATTTGTGAATTAATTCCTTTGCTTTAATCTAGTATGTGCACAGGATTTACCAATAAGAAAAGCCATTACCAGATAGCAGATGATAGAGTTAGGCATGTAAAATGAATCTATATTTACAACATTGCACAATTTTATTTTATTTTTTATAATTCGAGAAAATGTGTTGCACTGCATCAACAGTTATAACACTACACCTTTTCAGTTGTCTCATAATTCAGAGAGAGTTCAGGAATCCTGTAGCAATTGGGAAAGAAAGCCAATAAAAGGACATCAAGTTGAAGAAGTCATGGTTAATATGAGAGTTAGTCGTCAAAATATGTAAGGTATAGTATAGATGAACTTCCTTAAATAGATTTAAAAAATTTTTTCAAAACACCAAAAAATTAAATATTAAATGATTAGTCTGATTGTATTGGTAATATAATTTTAACATATTTAATGCCTTCTAATCTCATTTTGGTTTTTGTGGTAATTAAAAAAAAACCATTTCAGACATTCAATGTGATATATACTTGAGAGTAGATAAAAGAGTAAGTGAGAACAATAGAAATAACACAAAAATGAAGTTATATAAAGCACATTATTTATAAAAATAAATATTAAGTTTAATATTTTCATTAGAAAAGTACTGAAATGGAACTAAAGAAATTGTTGAAGTTAAAATTATATTCCTCTTAGAATATAATTATATTATATTCTAAGAAACTTCTGAATTTAAAAAAAAGGCTATAAAAATTAGTAGTTTCAGAATTATGTATGTGTTTCATTAATTTTTTTCAATTTTAAAATATTTACTGTTTTTCTGTTGTAAAAAAAGAGAAATTAACAACACACTTTTGCTTTACTTCCATCTTTCTGTTGTTCTGCCAAATTTTGTTATTCATTTTTTTTATTTTACATTTTAAATATTTATAATTATGGTATACATTAGTGCTGTTCATAAATATTTTTGGCTCTCTGCTTTCCAAGCATATGGTAGAATTGTATTTTTTATCCCTGTCTGAGTCTGCTCAGGCTGCCATATGAAATATTACAAACTGTTGGCTTAAACAACAAAAATATGTTTTCTCACAGTTCTGATGGAGGGAAGTCAGGGATCAGGAAGTCAGCTTGTGGGGTTCTGGTGAGAACTTTTTTCCTTGCTTGCATGTAGCTGCTTTCTCACTATGTCCACACATGGGCTTTCCTCAGTGTGTATACATAGAGAGAGAGACAGATCTCTCTCTCTCTCTCTCTCTCTCTCTCTCTCCCCCCCTTCTGTTCTCTTAAGGCCCCCTAGACTCTTTACAATCTCATTTAATCTTAATTCCTGAAAGGCTTAGTTCCAAACACATCACATTGTTAGGGCTTAAATGTATAAATTTTGGGGTGGAGGAATACAATTTAATTCATAGACATCCTCATTCAATTTTCATGTAGCCTTATGACATCTGGCCAGGTCCCATTTCTACTGCTAAAGTAACTGGAAATTTCCATTGAGATGAAGTCGTTCCTCAGTTCGGTTCTCTGAGGAACTACCTTGAGAGAACCCCACTTCTGACCTTTATCTCTATGTAGCATATTGTAGAACTTAATAATATTTGTTGTGCTAAGCCATTGAGATACTGTGGTGTGTATTACTTGAATGCATGTAATGAAGTAAAGAATTTGATCTGTATCAGTAGGTCCTCAAGTTTCAGTTTTACAATATGCATTTATTCATTTTATTACCACCTTTTTTTCAGTCACTCTCATCTTGTGTTATTTAATTCACAATCAAATCATATTCCTTTAAAAATGTAGTAGTCAGTGTTGTGTTATCTCTTTCTTAGACATTATCTGTTTTTTTTAAATAAATGTAGGAAATACAGTTTTTAGGTACATTTTATTTTTCTGACTCTGAAAGCATCACCACACATTTTTGGGGGGTTGAGCTCTATTTTAGAGAAGTCTGAGAACAGTCTGATATTTTGCCTCTTATATTTGACTTTCTTTTCCCCTAGAAAGAAGATAAATGCTTAAATTTTTTTATTGACAAATATTATGCACTTATAGAGAAGTGCCCCCAAATAAATGATGGCATAGTCAATAATTATGTATCAAACTTCAGGTCACAAAACAGAACACCACCAGGATTATAACCTGCCCTTCCAGTGTCCTAATTTATGATTAATTTTCTTGCTTTTCTGTATATTTTGCTTCCTTTTTGTGTATACATAAGCAATATAAATTAATTTTTTTAATTTTCAAAACCAGAACCATCTCTCTCTTCACATGCACACACTGAGGAAAGGCCACGTGAAGACACAGTGAGAGGGTGACTGTCTGCATTTTTAAAAACTTAACAATTTCCTTTTTCTTCCTTCCTTCCTTCCTCCTTTTCTTCCTTCCTTCCTTCCTCCCTCCCTCCCTCCCTCCTTTCCTTCCTTCTTTCCTTCCTTCCTTCTTTCTGTCCCCATTCCACTCATTCTTTCATTCTTTTATAAACATTACATTTGAGCTCCATTTATTTGTAGTTTATTGCTACATTTCAGTAATTGTCATTATCATATAGTATTTCATTGGATTGATATAACATACCTTACTTGTGTAATTTACCACAGATACATATTTCAGTTGCTCTCAGTTTGGGCTATGGTTTTTCATAATGTGATTAGCATTCTTGCACGGGTATGCTAATGTAGAAATGCCCACAGTTTTTAGAGTTTTATATTTAGGAGTGAAATTGCTTACTTATAGATATACATGTAGCTAATATTACTGGATAATGACTAATTACTTGGAAAATGTGATGGTTTAAACCCTCACCAGTGTGGTACAAGAGCCCCTATTACTCTACATCCCCATTTGTTGATTTTTAGATATATAAAATTTAGCTAATATGATAGTGCGTATTTTGTATTTCATTATAATTTAACTGGAATTTTCCTGATGACTAATGATACTAACACCATTTAGTACTTTGTCAGTTAAATATGTTGCAAATTCATTTCATTATATGTTGCATATTTTTTTTGTGATAGAAGATTCTGATATTTTCCAAAATTAGTGGTGAATGGATTACTTTTTAAAACACTGCATAAAGATATGTATTTGATTTAGGATTCTTTTCACCTCCAAACCTCTGATATTACTAGCAGGGCTCTCCAAACTTTTCAGCCCATGGGCCACATTAACTATCAAATAGCAGTTTGGGGGCCGACTACACACTCGAGGTCCAAATAAAAAAGCATCAAAACATAGATGTTGTTTTTAGTTATTTATTTAATATTATTTTATTGAGATAAAAAGGTCTCCACGGGCCAGATGGGAGGGCCTCGCGGGCTGGATGAGGCCTGCGGGCTGTAGTTTGGAGACCCCTGCTTCGGAAGGTGATCAAAAACGCACAGGTGAATTGCTGAGTTTTCCTTGGTTTCCTTGGAAGAAATGAAATCTAGTCTCTCTAGACTCTATTAGTCTCTCTAGAAATGGAAAGATTTCTAGTATTCAGAAAGCTGAAAATATTTTTCAACGCCAAAGGTAAACAATTTTAAAGTGACATATTATCATCAATATCAAGTATTGCATTTGTTTATAAACTGCTATTTGGTTCCTAATATATACCAGGTATTATGCTAAAATCCTAGGGCTTCAGAGATGATTAAGAGATGAGGACCCTGTCCTCAAGGAACTTTCAATCTATGTAGAAATGCAAAGCTATATGCTTTAAAAATGTAAAAAAGGGCCGCATATGAACTGTTCAAAAGAGGGTAGTGCCATGTATTACATGTTCAAGGGGAGACAAACAATAAATTTATTTATAAAAAGAATTGAGTATTTATTGTCACATGGTTAAACTTCAGCCACCTTCAGAGTACTTTCTGTTTGATGCAATTCACTTGAGACGCTCTTGTCACTGCTTAGAACAGTTTTTCGAAATTGTTGATTTTGATGCCTTTTAGTGCTTCTGCCATTTTCTGTTTCGCCTTTTCCACATTGGCAGAACTTTTCCCTTTGAGGACTTTTTTCAGCCAGGAAAACAAACAAAAGAGTTGAATAAGAAGGATGGGGCACAGGGTCATGCTCTTTTTTTTTTTTTTTTGGTCAAAAACTGTGAGGGCAAGCTGGGATGACTCAACGGGTTGAAAGCTCGCTTTGCAGCCCTGGGGACCAGGGATCGAATCCTGACCCCGGACCATGTGGACCCATATGCTGAGCTGGGGTGTGTCCCCAGTTCAGTTCTTGCTGGGGCCTATGCAGGAGGCTCCCGGCCCAGTTCCTGCCCTGCGCAGCCCCATGCCCACCTGTGGAGTGAAACTATATGGAAAACTAATGCTCAACTATGGAGACAGCTCTGGGTCTTCCCTCTTCTCTCTGTCTCTCTCTCTCTGTCAAAAACAATAAAAATAAATCTTAAAAAAATCCGAAAAAATACTGTGGAGCACTCAGCACAGTGTGGGCAGGTACATTGTCATAATACATGTTGTTCATGTAAATCACCCATCAGAAAATGGGCAAACTCATCGAGTTTCCAAAAAAGAAATTTGCTGAAGCCAAATGCAGCCGCTCACAACGCCAGCTAGTACACTGATGCTAATGTGTTCCTTGAACACTTACCCAGTGGGGAAAGCCTTTACTACAAGAGGTCTGGTCTCCAGAAGATAATTCTGTTTTTTGGGGGTGGTCTCCCTTTGTAGATTTTTGAGCAAGACTGTCCTGGAAGGGAAATGTGGAACTAGATAATAGGAAATGAATAGGAGAAAATTCTCAGCCCAAGGAATAAGAGGAGAAAAGTTGCAGAGTTGGATATGTATAAGAGGTTTCAGGGAAAGTAAAGTAACTAAACTAGATGAAAGATTAATGGAGTAAAGCAAGCCAAGTATAGAGAATAGTTGATAATGAAATTGTGAATCTTTAATGACAGTGGAAAGAGCTCTTACTATATTTTTTAACCACTGGGGTGCCATCAAAGAATTTTACAGTTGTGGGGGTAGGTGGGGAGCGATAAGGAGAGAAGTCTTATCTTAGTAAGTTTAATGGGGGCATTTACGTACTTGGGAAAGTACTGGAGTAGATAGAAGGAAGAAAATAAAATAGCATAATGAGTTTATTAATTATCTGTCAATGGAAAAAGAGAAAAAAATCAGTTGTAAAAAATTTATGTTAGAAAACTCAGTTACTCTTAATGAAAATATGGATAAGTGGTAAGATTTGAAGAAAATGCTTAAAATCACTAATGGTTTGTTGTCAGTAATACTGGGAGGGTGATGGTATCACTCAATTTTGCTATGTTTTAAAAGAATTTTCTTCAACATTTATTGTAAATTGTGTTTGTGTATGTATTTAGAGACCAAAAGGTAGAAAGAAAGAAAGAGATTAACCTTAAAAAACAAGAGATACATTTTTTCATGGGCAAATATGGAAGATTCCAGTGTGTATGCATATATATATGTTCTGAAAAAAAATATTTTGTGACAATTTAAATTGTCTAGACAAACTTACTAAAGATAAAAATTTGTATAATTTTTGTTTCTTATTGGAAGTATAATATTATGTTTTTCCTTATTATAAGACAGGATTAATTTGTCATATAGTTCATCTAAAAACATGCTTTGAAAAACAACAGCAACAACAAAAAACTATAATATTGTTTTCCCCTGAAGGACCAGAACCATATGTTTATAAACAATCTGAGAATGTTTTGTTTTTTTTTTCTTGATATTTTTTCTTTTTAAGCTCAGAATAGATTGTAATTACTTAGAGAAAACAGTTTGGAAATATACTAATAGAAATTGTCTGAAATATTGGTTTTTATCTTCATTGTGAGAAAGCATCTGATTAATATTGGAAATTCCATTTAACTCTTTAGATGTATTTGGGAATTGACATTGTAATCCTAGAAATGGTGGTTCAGGCCTTTAAGAGATGCTTAATATTTTCTCTGTAGTAAAAATTTTAATTGTAGGCTTAAATGTCACATATATTGCACATGGATCAGCTTTTTTGAAAGACTTGTATTATGATGTTGACAAATCACATACATTCTTAATTTTTCAACTTTTCTTATTAGAATTCTTTTTGAAATAGTCATTCAGCAAATCAGAGTTTTTTTCCCCACATTCACTATACTTAGTGACTTGAAATTTTTCTTTTTTCTCTGACCTTTAGAAAGGCACAAATTTAAAGCATTTAGATAGTGAATGTCAGAGTGCTTTTTTGGAGGAATAAAGAGCTCACTGATAGCCTAGTTATTACACAACTTGCATACCTTTACATAGTTTCTGCTTTAGGAAAGAAAAGATTCAACATGCTTTTTATGATGCAAAAGCCAGATAGTGACAAATGGTAGGGCATGTTTTTTAACCTTTTTTTTTTTTTTAAATCATCTTTAATGTTTTAGGAGTGCTACAGTGAATAAAATATTTAATGAGAATATTATATTCAAAGGATTATGACAGACTGGTAGGACATTTTTGTCCTAGTAGCACAAAAACAAGCCTGGAATTCACTCTAATAGTTAAGGTGACCACAATTAATTTTAATTATAACACATTATTTTTATACAAAGAAAAAATGGAAAGTTAACAAACAAAATCTCTACTGCTAGGCATATAAAAAATATATATAGTATATACCTATTGTATATATTCCATGTACTTCCATATTCGGATTTTGCCTTCCATTTGTAGTTTATGGTAGCAAAAGTCTGTCTTCCAACTTTTCAATTCTGAAATAATTACTTTCAAAGTAAAATACTCAGGATTTTTCTCTCCAATATTGCAGTAGAGTATTTTTTCTTTCTTCTCTAAGGAAAAACTTTCTTTGGAAGTAGCATTTTCTAAAGATGGAAGTGTTGTCTGTGGCTCAATTATTTCTGATGTTTGGAGACTTTAGCAATGATTCTTAGGCTTTGGGAAATTAGCTTGTAAAACAAGTTTCTAGACTACTTGTAAAGGATATATAAAATCAAATGTGAATCAATAAGGAGATTAAACTAGATTTGAGTTATTAATGGATCCTCTGGACTCTCTGAGGCTGTGAAGGACAAAAATTGACTAGTTTGTTAGAAACAGAGACATCTAAATAGACAGAACTCTCTTTGAGCAGAGAATTTCAGATGTATATTGTATAAAAAAAAAAAAAAGTCCTGATACTGAAGTTGATCTCATATCATTATGCCACACTGCCCTATACATATTTAGATATGTATATGTGTAGAATACATGCCAAATTTCAAAACTTGCTACAAATAAAAAAATGTGAAATGCTTCAATAATTTTTAAGTTGATTATACATTAACAAATTGTTTTGAATATTAAAATTAATTTCATCTATTTATTTTTGTCTTTGTATGTATAACACTAGTAAACTTAAAATTATAAATGTTGATTGCATAGTTTGTCAAATGTGACTGTATAGTCTTTAAGAATTTTTATTTTTCTATAAAAATACATGATTCGTGAGTTGATTGAGAAGCATGATCACATTTATCCAGCAATGACCATAACTTCAAAGGATTCAGAAGGTTGATTTATAAAGATCACATTCTGCTTCTATAAATAATTCACATCTCTCCTTTTGGGAGGGTCCCTTTTAAATTTTTTTCAAGGATCTTTATGTCAACCTTTTAAGACTTAAATGGAATCATTTGTGGTATTTGAGGTTCTATGGATTATCTATTTATTTTAGGAACTATGCTAATTTATAAGAATCTTGAGAATTGTTTAGTTTTAAACACTTAAAAATTTAATATAGTTGTAACCTTTAAATAAATGTTTCCATTTAGAAGAAACTTCATTGAAACTCTCAAGCATCATGTTGACTACTTTGTAAATGAGATTTAATAACCAATTTGGTTACCATTCTAGGTCTTCTGAAAATGTGCTATAATCACAATTTGATTTATCTAAAAATTATGTAAATACTACTAAATAATATTAAATAGTTTTCTTATGTTATACATTTAGAAGGTATAATTATACATTTAAATATTCTAAAAATCACTTTATTTTGGTGATCTATATTGTCAGTTGGGCTACGAAGGGAGAAAAAAATGTGAAGAAAATGCAAACAACTTTAGTAAAACTCTCTTTTCAGCACTACTATAAGCTTTGGTCTTATATCAGATTTATAACAATTAAATATGGGGAAGCTGGGATGGCTCAACAGGTTAAGCACTCGCTTTGCAGCCCTGGAGACTGAGAATCGAATCCTGACTCTGGTCCAGGTGGACCCATTTGCTGAACTGGGGTGTGCCCCAACTTCAGTGCTTGCCGGGGCCTATGCAGGAGGCTCCTGGCTCAGTTCCTGCCCTGCGCAGACCCGTGCCCACCTGTGGAGTGAAACTATATGGAAAACTAATGCTGTCAACTGTGGAGACTGCTCTGGGCCCTCCCCCATCTCTCTGTCTCTCTGTCTGTCTCTCTGTCAAAAAAACAATAAAAATAAATCTTAAAAAAATATATATAATTTTATAAACATCCTAGTGTATTTTCATATTTTACTTTTGTGCCTATGAGCTATTTTGAAAGGCAATCAAATAACCAGCCATGAAAACATTTTATTAAAGATTAATTTTACTGTTTTGAGAGAAGGGGTAGGGCCCAGAGCAGTCTCCATTATTGTCCATCATCAGTTTTCGACATAGTTTAATTTCACACATGTGGGCACAGGGCCGTGCCTGGTTTGAACTGAACAGGGGGCCTCCTGTATGGGAGGCAAGAACCTTCATTGCTGAACAAACCTGGAATTACAGGTTGCACCACAGTTCAGCATATGGGTTTGCATGGGCCAGGGCAAGAATTTGATTCCCAAACATTGAGGTCACAAGGCAAGTGTTCAACCTATTGAATTATTAATATCCTGGCATCCCTAAATCATTTTTTCTTTTTTTTTGAAATCTGACTCTTTTTTCTTTAGGGTCACTGTCAGGTTTTTCAGTGGTATGGGTCTATATAGTTTCTTCTTCTTTTTTTATTTCCTTTCCTTTTTGTTTTAAAGATTTATTTTATTGTTTTTGACAGAGAGACAGAGAGAGAAGGAGGGAAGGCCCAGAGCAGTCTCCATAGTTGTACATCATCAGCTTTGGACATAGTTCACTCCACACAGGTGGGAGCCAGATCGTGCAGGGCAGGAACCTGGCTAGGGGCCTT
The DNA here is from genome assembly GCA_004027555.1 of Craseonycteris thonglongyai. Classification (NCBI taxonomy): domain Eukaryota; kingdom Metazoa; phylum Chordata; class Mammalia; order Chiroptera; family Craseonycteridae; genus Craseonycteris; species Craseonycteris thonglongyai. Next base: position 19,069 of record PVKE010018962.1, on the reverse strand, counting down.
CTGCATGGGAGACATACCCCTGTGAGCCAGGCACCTCCCACATGAGAAGCTTGCCACTGCAGTAGCCCAACTGGAGACCTCCCACATGGGAAGGACACCCCAGTTCAGCATATGGGTCTGCACGGGCCAGAGCTGGGATTCGATACTCATACCTTGGGGCTGCAAGGTGAGTGCTCAATCTGCTGAACCATCCTGGCATCTCCTATATTTTCTCCTTATGCTTTAATAATTGTTAAATTCAATTTTTGAGTGTGTAATGCTCCCCATAAATTAATTTTACTAATTCAGTGAATTAGACATGAATATTTAATCCATAAAATACTAAATATATGTGCTATTTACATGTATTTAAGTCATTTGACCCCCCAATTTTTTTGATACACTGGCCAAATGAAAGGACAGTAATGAGCATTTAAATATATTATACTATGAGTAACCTCATGAACATGTAATAAATTACTCGATTTAAAAGTTTTATTTATTTATTTATTAATTTTTTGACAGAGAGAGAGAGAGAGAGAGAGATACAGAGACAGAGAGAGAGAGAGAATTGAACTGGAGGAACTCTCCAGTTCAGCATATGGTTCCGCACGGGCCGGGGCCGGGATTCAATCCTCCATCCCCGGCGCTGCAAAGTGAGCACTTAACTCACTGAGCCATCCCGGCTTCCCCAAATTACTCGATTTAAAGATTAATATTTCTATATCATCAACACAAAATATTACAGTTTATATCCAGATAAATTTTTTTAGAAATAAAGAGAGTTCTGGATAGTCTGTTGTTGTATGCATTGCTATTTAAAGTAAGGAAATAGAACTAAAGGCTTAGACAACTCTAGAATGTTACTACTACTTTTGGTATTTTAATAGTCAAATCAAAGTATTAGCTATTTTTATGATACTAGGTTTATCATATCCTCACCCCTTTTGCCATCCTTAGTTTCTACATTAAAAAAAAAAGTAGGGAAAGCCGGGACGGCTCAGCGGGTTGAGCGCTCGCTTTGAGGCCATGAGGACCGAGGATCGAATCCCGGCTCCGGCCCAGGCGGACCCACATGCTGAACTGGGGAGTTCCCACAGTTTGGTTCTCTAGCTGTCTCTGTCTCTGTCTCTCTCTCTATCTGTCAAAAGTAAAAAAAAAAACGTATACCGGTATGTATGTATGTATGTATGTGTATATATATATATATATATATATATATATATATATATATATATATATATATATATATATATATATATATATATATATATATATATATATACACACACATATATGTAAAATTAATACAGTTCATGTTCCTGTAGCAACAGCCTTAAATTAAAATTTTCAAAATTTATAATAATTAACATTTTCAAATAAAAATAAAGCCATATTTAAAATTGATGTAGGAAATACAGGTTACTTTTCTTTGTACTTTGGAGCAGTTTTGATGAATAAAAATTGGACAGTTTGTGCATAATTTGGAAACAATTGATTGTTTATCAAGTGAAATTTGTGCATGTACACCTTACTTCATAATCTTGCATCTGACTATAAATATAGTATATAAATACACATACATATAGAGATATATATATGTAAGTTTGCATATGAATATTTACATATTAATTAAAGATTATATAGTTATTTAATGAAGTGTAATATCAGTTAGATATTGAAACATTTTAAACAGTTCAATTAAGATCTTAAAATAAGTACCACTAGCAATATTTAGAAATGAGTATTTAAAAAATATATTTTTTTAATTGTTAAATTTATTGGGGTGACATTGATTGGTAATAATTACATAGTTTTCAGGTGTACAATTCTACATTACATTGTCAATGCATTGAAACATGTGCTCACCACCCAGAGAGTATATTTTTAAAAATGAAGGGAAAATGATTTTTATTGTCCATTGCAGTAAGGATTTTTACCTAATAATAGAGGTTATTTCAAAACCCTGATACCATCATTCTAAGACAAATTATTTCTCTAAAAAAACCCTAAACATGTGTATATGTTGTTTACATTGGTACCCTAGCATGATTTGTAGAATTGGTGAAGTTCAGACAGGCTTATTAAATTTAAACATGTTTCATTTACTAATAGGCAGTAGTAACTAGAATCCAGTTAAATCAAAGTTGGTAAGGAGGAAGGAGTTTTCTCTTTTAAGATTTTTGTTGTTGTTGGCTGAGTACTTTCCAGATAGCCCTTGTATATTCTAGGTCTAAAAATGACTTTAAGCCCATTTCTAGCTTTATAATATACAGAGTTTGCCCTAATACAAGTCCGAAGGTTGTTTTTAAATGTCACATAAATTTAACAAACATGTTCAGATGTTTCTATTTGCCATTTGCTGAGATTAAAGTATTTTTCTGAGCATCCGAAACAAGTTAGAACAGAAGTTGTGCATGCTGGATCCGTATATTGGATTGTGCTATAAATAGATCAGATGTTGGCTACAGATAGTGAATGCCTATGGTAGAAACGTCTGACCAAAGACCAGAGCCTATAGAATTACAGATGGGAAGAAAAGGATTGTGGGTTATTGAAATATTAGCCAAAAAGAGAAAAAAAGTTCAAAATATTCGGGTTTTCTTTTTAAAATAAATTCTTCTGTATGTGTAATTATATTCATCTGGAATAATTTTATTAGTTTTTGTTTCACAAATCCAGAAAAATTAGATTGTAGAAAACAAAAAAAAAAGTCATATTACAAAGCAGTTGGTAAACTTTTATAAAAGTTAAGCATATGATGTGAAATACCAAAACAGTGTAGATTATTTTTTTATAAAGATGAGTAGAAGGAAATTAACTACCAAAGAATAATAAAGAAAATGAATGTTCTGTTCAGGGGGATGGATATAAACTCTGACAATTAAGTTTGTGAACTTGCACAATGTGCTTATGTGGGCAGCACTGTACAAACAACTTGCTAGGGTTTTGTGTCATTGGTATATTAGTGTCTCACAGCTGTGTTGGCAGTGATATGTGGTGTTTCTTGTTGAGTGGTGTTCATTACCACAGTTGCATGGTTTTGTGTGCCATTGGGAGAATACTGGAGCTTGAATTACAGCAATGAACAAATATTAAATTTTCATTTAAATTTGGCAAGAGTGGAAGTGAAATTAGGGACATGTTAGTCCAAGTTGATGGAGACAATGCCATGAAGAAAACGACAATATACAAGTGGATTAAATGTTTTTCTGAGGGGAGAGAGAACATCACTCATGAAGAGAGGTAAGGGTAGCCAGGAATGAGTTGAACTGACAAAAATATTGCACAAATTCATCACACTGTGCATCAAAATCATAGGCTGACTGTGAGAAGCATAGCAAACCAAGTAAACATCAATAAACAGTTAAGAAAACCTTAAGTGAAAATTTTGGCATGAGAAAGGTATGTGCAAAAATAGTCCTGAAGAAGTTCACCAATGAACCAGAAGTATAGAAGAGCCAAAGTTTGCCAAGACCATTTGGAGAGACAAGATGATGTTTTGGGCCATGTTGTCACTGGTAATGAAACATGAGTGTACCATCAGACCCTGAAACAAATTGTCCAATGCACAACAAATGCACAATGAAAGTCAGCCAATTCTCCACAACCAAAATGGTTCTGTCAGTACAAATCAAGTGTCAAAACAATGTTGCTAATCTTTTTTGATTTCAGAGAGTTTGTTCACTATGAATTTGTACCAACTGGACTAAGAGTCAATCAAGTTGACTGGAAGTACTGAAAAAGCCACATGAAAAAATTAGAAGAAAATGACCTGAACTTCCTTTCTTTCTTTTTGTAATTGTTAGATTTATTGGGGTGATATTGGTTGGAAAAATTTACATAGATTTCAGGTGTACAATTCTATATCATATCATCCATGTATTGCAAAAACCGACCTGAACTTTTCACCAACTCATGAATTTTTGCATCATGACAATGTACCAGCTCACACAGCACTGTTTGAGTTTTTAGCCAGTCAACCAAGAACTATGTTAGAACACCCTCCCTACTCACCTGATCTGACCCCCAATGACTTCTTTCTTTACACAAAGATAAAGGGAAATTAAAAGGAAGACATTTTTTTTTTAATTTATTTTTTTTATTGTTTATGACAGAGAGGGAGAGAGAGATACAGAGACAGAGAGAAGGGGGAGGGCCCAGAACAGTCTCCATAGTTGTACATTATTGGTTTTTCCACATAGTTTTTGTTCCACAGGTGGGAGTGGGGCTGCACAGGGCAGGAACTGGGCCGGGGTCTCGCCCCGGTGAGAACTGAACTGGGGGCACTCCCCAGTTCAGCATATGGGTCCGCACAGGCCGGGACCGGGATTCGATCCTGGGTCCCCAGGGCTGCAAAGTGAGCGCTTAACCCACTGAGCCATCCCGGCTTCCCCAAAAGGAAGACATTTTGATGACATTCAAGCCCTTCCAGAAAAAGTTCCAAAATTGTTTTCAGGGGTGGACTAGGCACTGGCATTGGTGCATAGCTTCCCAAGGGGAGTACTTCGAAGGTGACCATTGTGATATTCAGCAATGAGGTATGTAGCACTTTTTCTAAGTAAAGTTCGTGAACTTAATTGTTAAAGACTATTTCCTGTCTCAAGTTAAGACAATCAACGTGGTGAAAGTTAACAAGGTTCAATGATTCTACTTTAAGTTGAAAGTTAAGACACCATGTAAAAAAAAAGTTAAACTGGTTAAAATAGTCAAATTGCCTAGATGGGTAGTATGTGTGACTACATGATATACATTTATTACTCTGTGTAAAATGTAACTGTAACATTTTTTATAAGGTACCTACACAAAGAATAACAAAATAGAAAATGAAAACAAAATTACCTCTATTTTATGATCAAAATAGAATATATATCTCAACCTATTGGTTTCATATACCGGTAGATATAATTTTTTCTCTAGGGAAGAGCCTGATACAAAATCCTTCTCTTATTTTTTTCTGACAAGTACAATGACATTTATTATCTAATCGTTATTGTTCTATTGATATACAGGTTAATTAGGGTTTAAATTTGTAGCTTTTGCATGTTCTTTATGAGGTCATAAAGAAAAGAAACACTGTGCCTTTTTTTTTTCTTGAAAGTATGGAATTTGATTAGGTAAGCCTTATATTTCTTGAGAAATGCTTAAATGCCATGTAAATAACCAAACATTATATCATATTTATAGATTAAAAAATATTCTCTACCATGGCATGAAGTACTTGCTTTGAAAATCATTTCAAGGGTGATTTTTGACATTAAAAAGTGTGTTAGGAGTTTTATAGCTTTTGTAGTACTGAAAAGTATAGTCGAGGAGAAAACTCAACCTCCATAAGAATACCTTTGCATGTCTTCAAACCATCTTTTAAATTCTCCCCTGAATTTGAACTACTGTCATTACTCTTCATATTGAAGGGTATACCCTCCCCATTCCCTGCTTCCCATCCCCCAAATAAAAATAAAACATAAGAAGTTGATTAATTTTCTCTCAGGAACAAGCAAACTTAAACTGATCATATACAGTTAATTTGTGTTTACTTTGTTTTATATATCTATGCAGAGGATGACTAAAATGGGTGAAGTTAAAAATGTAAATTTTACTATTATTTTGTTTTTAGGAAATCATGTGTCAAATCTTTATGAAACCAAAATTAGATAACAGCAGTTCATTGTTGTGGAATAGAGCTCAAAATACTTTGCTTTTTTTGTTGTTTGTTTATTCATAAAATATTTTAAATCTAATCAGTATTATTGTTAAAGTCACATGGCATAGCAGAACTTTACACAGTTTCCAACAAAGAAAATGATAGGTAGTTATTTTTTAATAAATAGCAGAGTATAGTGTCTTGTCTTTGGGAAAGCTCTGGTGGATATTAGATCTTTCTTCTTTTGGTAGGTGTTATTTATTTGTTATTATGAAGTTAAAGGTAGAATGATCTCATAGAATTTTTTTTTTTTTAGTCTTTTCACATTGGGAACCAGCTTGTATTTAAAATCTTCATAGTTAGACAGTAACCAATTAAAAATAGCACCAGGGTGCTGAAAAGTTTCTTATATACATATACAAAACATATTTTAAATTATTTTACTGTTTTTGGAATGTTGTTAGGAACTCCACCTGAGCCCTGACTTTTAGTCTACATCTATTCAACTTCACTAGGTTGTAGAGCCATGACTATTAGAGACAATTTGATAAAGCATGCTAAAAATAGCTTTATTGAAATATAACTGAAATATAATAAATTACATATTTTCAAAGTGTATAATGAAGCTATCATCAAAATTCAGATAATGAATTTCTTTTAGTTGGTTGAAATATCTGCATTTTAAAAATCTAATTTTGGGTAATTCTGGTATTAGGAATAAATATTATTTTATTGTCCTAAGTGAAAGTTAATTCAGCTTCTTTAGCTATCACAGCTATAGTTGACAATTTTTAGAATATTCTTACTATTTTAAAGTTTGTTGCATAAATACTCTGAGTGTCTATATACCCTCAGAGCAATGTGAAATATTAAGTTGTGTTGGTAAGACTTCCATGCTCTGAGTTAATCTCAAACAAGAAAACGAGAAAGAGAAAAAAAAAATTGAACTCACTCACTGATTTCATCTGATCTCTCCTAAGTTTCTAAGATTTTAAAAGAAAACATAAAACAAATAACAATATTAAAAAAAAAAAAGGTTTTCATAAAGAAGTCACCAAAAAAAGTTTGGAAGACAACATTAACATTCTTAAGTATTTGTAGTTCCTATTCCTCGAGCCCTTTGTCAAGTGGTGTTATATTTCCTTCCAGTAAAGGGATATATCTTTCCTTGAGCTATTGATGTTGAACTCAGCTAGATAACTTGCTCTAGTCAATAGAATGGTAACACAGAAAGTGAACAGGGCCTTTGATGTCTATGATGTTGGGCTTGACCTCTTGCATTTATGTCGTTGCCATGAGAATTTACAAGTTTCAAAGGAGAATTAATTACATAATTAAGACAGACACCTTTTATAAATTTCAAAATCCACTACATGCTGTTTACAGTTAAATACATAGATAATAAAACATAATATATAAGAAAAAGTCCTTATAATTTAAGGGAGTAGAAAAAGCAATCTCTTTAGGAAGGACATTGTAGGGAGGTACAAATTCATAAGTAATATTTAATTTCTTAATCTGCAAACTTATAAATGACTATGTTTTTCATTGTTTTTTATAAATAAAATTGTAAATATAGTTAGGAATGTAATTTATGTAAGAATGTCTTCATAAAACCAAACATAATACATTCTTTTAAATGGGAAATGTCAATGTTTACACAGTGAGTTGTAGTAGAACCAGGAGTCAAATTTTTCATATTTCCACTCATCAGAATATGTTATAATTATTGTTACTATTATAAAAAGTATTTGGACATGGCTAGTTAACATATAACAGAAATAAATCTACATTAATAACTATCTAGCCACTTCCTCTGTATCTCATAAATAATTCTATAAGAAATAAAATAGTTCATGGCTATTACCAAATCTTTGAACACTGATTCAGTTTTTGGATATGAGAGAATTTATTAATATTATTATTTTTGGAGGGTAAATACTTTAAAGAGAATTTTATTTTTATTCAATTCTAGTAGCTATACACTGAATACATGACTGGAAATTGACAGACAGTTAATACATGCATATTGCACTGAATTACAAAGGACAGCAGCTTGACAGGTAATTTGGGGCGGTGGCTACAACCCAGACTCAGATGTAGAATGCACTACTTGCTAACACCACCAACCACGGCCTCATGAAAAGTAAGAAAATATAGAATAGTGTCATTGGTATGCAGGGGTTTATTTCTGCAACAGAAATTTGAAGTCTGTTAGGAAGGAATTTGGTAGCATATATCTCCATAATAGGTGATAAGAAACTGTTTGCTGGAGGGTAAGATTTATATCCACACACAAGGCAGGATATAGACCACAAACCCTGTGGGTTCTCATTAAAACTTATTGCTTCTTGACTGACTGACCTAAAAAGTAACTCAAAGAATCTTGATCTAAGTATTGAGTTTCTAGTATGGATCATTTATATCAGACTTACTCACCTCAGATGTTAATAGAGTAATGGAATCCTGTTGTTAATTATATTTAGTAAATTATGTTTTTGTGTGGGATAGGGTAAACATCTTTGAAATGGTTATACTTTCTTAAATAAACCCTTTGAGAAATCTATGTCAGGCCAGTGAAAACTAAAAGAAAGGCAGAATTTCTAACACCATAACAACCATTCCTATGAAACTCTTGGTTCCCCAACATAAGAAGTAGTATTTAAAACCACTGCTGTGTTAGAAGCATTGATGGTTCTCTGGTTTTTACCAGTGAGTACTGACTAAATTCTAGAATTTATGATACCTACCTGTTATTTTGTTAACTTTGTCAATTTATATTCTGCTAGAAAATATTTATTTCTTTTAAATTTTAAAATTTATTGGTTATGTGACATTTCTTTTGATATCTTCTCTGGCAGTGTTTATATTTCATTTCTTATTCTCAACAGTGTATTAGGATTGACCAGAATTTACATGCTATTTATTTTTTACAGGATCAAATTTTAAGCTTTTATTTTTCTACTGTGTGGAGGATGAAAGTTTATTTTCTTCTTTCTCTTAGTTCTTGTGGCTGGTTGAATAAATAAAATGGCATTAGACATATTTAAAGGAGAAAATAAAGTTTTAATTTGTGAGCATGGGGAACTCACATAAACATGAAAATTCCAAAGACAGTAAGGCAGAATGAGGTATATATGTCATTCTAGACTCAGGGGCAGAACGTAGGAATCTGGGACTTTAAAAGGATGTAAAACAATTCTCAGGGAGATGATAAGAGTTAATTGTTTGCTAGGTCATCTTGCAATAATGGGAAAGAGAGGCCTTTAATCAAATGGACCTTGCTATGTCTCTCCCAGTCTATTACATCTAGTTCACATCGAACTTCTTTTAAGCAGTTAGAGGAAAATCAGTGGTTCTTACTTAGTCTTTTTTTTTTTTTTCTTGAAAATAATCATCTTAAAAATAATAGCCCGGAGAAGCAGGGATGGCTCAGTGGGTTAAGCGCTCACTTTACAGCCCCAGGGACAGAGGATTGAATCCCAGCCCCAGCCCATGTGGACCCATATGCTGAGCTGGAATGTGCTTCTGTGCTGGAGGCCCCCAGCCTGGTTCCCACCCTGCGCAGCCCCCACCCACCTGTGTGGAACATCATGTTGAAAACTGATGACGTACAACTATGGAGACTTCTCTGGGTCCTCCCCTTTTTCTCTGTCTCACTCTGCCTCTGTCTTTCTCTGTCTCTGTCAAAACAAACAAACAAACAAACACCAATAAAAAAAATAATAGCGGGAAATACATTTTTTTGGGTGGTCAACTTTCTCTCTTTCAACTGTTTTTTTCTTACATTTCATTAATTTTAACTATAATAACTTTATCCTCTTTTTTTTTTTGACTTATGTCAATGTAAGAAATACTCAAGGGGAAGCCGGGATGGCTCAGTGGGTTAAGTGCTCACTTTGCAGCGCCGGGGACCGAGGATCGAATCCCGGCCCCGGCCCGTGCGGAACCATGTGCTGAACTGGGAGCTCCCCAAGTTCAGTTCTCTCTCTGTATCTCTCAAAAATAAATAAATAAATAAACAAACAAACAAACAAACAAATCTAAAAAAAAAAGAAATACTCAAACCTGTAGATAATTTTTATGAGTTTTTCACGCCAAACTGACCACATATGCCAGAGAGCAAGCTTCTCTGGAGAATAAAGATGCTACATTTTCATTAAAAATAAAGCAATGCATATTAGTAACACTTTCTCAAAACTGAACTAGAATACATTTTCATTAAGAATGTTAAAGGAAAAGCTAGTTGGATATAGCCTCTTGCAGTAAAACAAACAAAATACTGTCACCTTTTTTTCTTGTAACCAGCTTTCCTTGCCCACTGCCCAACTATAGAAACTTGTTATTTTTTAGAAATGCTTAAATAAGAAAGGAAAGAGATAGAATAGAATAATAGATTCTGATATTAATTGCTCCTAAAAATATCCAAACAGAAAAAAGAATCCAGTAAACCAACAAATCTGAAGCAGTGATAAGAGTGAGGTAAGAAAAGAGATTGGCATGTTGCTCTGCAGATCCATCACAATGGATTTTATCTCTTCAAGCTTGTCGTATGGACTTGTCCCTCTCTCTCAGACTTTTTCCTCTCTCTTTCTCTTCTCTTCTGGTCAGTTATTTGCAGAACCATATGCCATGATTATTACCTTCTCTGTTTTCATTAGTATAACCAGTTAAAGTATTAATATCTGAAACTCTTAATCAGAATTTTAAATTCTGAACTCACTATCATTAGTGGGATATTGCTGCAAATAACTTAAATGAAGGCAGTGTTGCCAATTATCACAATTAATAATTTCTTTATCAGTATTTAAAAATTGTCTTCACATATAATAATTCATCATGTGAAATATGTTAATTAATATTTTATAATTTCCATGAAAGTTAGGAAAGCTATGGTTTTAAAATAGGGTAAAGAGAATTAAGACTAGATAGAAAATTAAATCACTGATAGTAAAACTTGCTTAAGTTCCAGGGGAGAAAAGGTAATTACTTTACTTGAAGGTCTTTAAAAATGATATATTTTAATTTTTCCTGGGATGTTTTTTATGTAAAGTCAAGCCTAGAGGCAGGAAAGTTAATGAAAACTTTCTAGATCCATAATTTTATGATTAAAAAAATTTTTTATACTGGAAGTTAAAGTCTGTTTCCCTGTTAATGTAATCAATTTTATAGAGCTTTTCTGAGGACTGAGTGAAATTGACTTTGTTACATGCCTAGCACAGTAGCTGTCATACACTACACACTGAATAAATGTTATTTTATCATTACCTCTGCTTTTTAAATGTACATACTTAAGTACAACTCAGAATATAAATTTAATTTATATTTAAATAATCACTGACACTGGATTTCACTTTTAATGATTTTTCTCCTGATGCTGTATTGTTGAATTTTAAAATTAGAAATATTCAGCAAATTTTTTGGTCATGCAAGTAGATAGGTTATAAAGTTGGTAGCTGAATTTTTTGTTTTTATTATTTTCTATATTCCTTTATGAAAATTTCTAATTTTAGTTTCTATGATGATACCCACAGAGAATTATTTTCTAATTTAACCTTGGAAGAAATTCAAGTACAATGGAGAAGATGAAAGGAATTTTATTTTGCTATAGAAAGTCACAACTATTCAAAAATGATGAAATCAGCTTTCTATATACACTTAATGACTCACCAAAAGTCAGGTAGTAATTTCTGAAAACTCTGAATAAAGAGTTCAGATCTCTTTCCACCAGTATAAAATGCACTGGACACAGAAAAAGTATTATTAAACAGATGATTAATAGGTTCAAAGATGGGTTCTTTGATTTCACAGTGTGCCCTATATACTAGGATGATAAAATACAACTGTAGCATATCCATGCATACACATATACCTCTCATACACATCCACAAAAACACATGTTGTATATATGCCCAAGAATATTCATATGGCTGTCGACACATTGAACATGCAATCCACACTTATATGCACACATATTTGGACTAAGTGTTTAGAACTTTCAAGATAATATGCTACAGTCTTTAATATTATTTAATGGCAAACATTTTGCAAAATAATATCTCAAAACATAGTCTTACTAAAAGACTGATTGATTGATTGATTCTTTACAGTATAAATGGCTACTTCACTCCAATTAAAGTATATAAAATATCCAATGTCGGGGTTTCCATGCCAGTGAGTTGGGACTTGCATCCAGAAATATTTTAATTCTTGTCTAGCAATATATCACCTTATGTTGGATAGAAAGCCATACGTCAATCAATAACAAGTTGTCCAGATGTAAAACAAGCACATATCATTTAACTGTAATTTTTGTATTATCCATTGCTAATAAAATTGGAAAGTAGTAATTCAGAGCTTCAGGGGAGAAAAAAACAAAAACATAAAAACATTACTACTCTTGATCTTAGCCAAAAGGCTGAGAAGTGATAAAACATTACTACTGTAAGAAAAGTTCTATTTAATTATATGAGTATAAAATGAGATTATGTGTGCATGTATTGGTTTGTTAATTAAATTATGATACAACACAGGAGAATTTTCTCACATATATAAATTTTCTACTTAAAGTGTTAACTTTTAAGTATATTATGTAATGGAAAATAATTTCTATGGAGTAGACTGTTTGGTTGTTACTATTAGATCTTATTTAGCAGATGGTTTGTCTTTAAAACCATAATTTTATTCATAGTGCTGATTAAACTTCTGTAAATATGTCAGTGAAAATTTAACTAAACATATTATTTTTTATACAATAAAAGCTATGTAAATAGAAAGTGCTCTTAAACAACTCTAATAAAATCATCTGGCTCTCAATTCTAATTGTTCTTATCAAAATAATGAAAGAAGAAAATGATACAAGGTAATGTTTCTTAAATTACATAAATTGGCTGGATTGTAAAGAATAATAGATACTTTATAAGTTAAAAAAAAGGCACAAAAAATTTAAAAGAAAATATAGGCTTACTAGAAGAAATAAGACAAGATATGCCCAATAAGATAAAAAAAAATGACTGATTCCAATAAAATATTGAGAGGTAGATTCACTTCAAAGAACAGCTTCTCAAATAACCTGAGTCATATTTTAACGGAATTATTTAACTTTTGAAAAAAAAAACCTTCTGAGTTTTTACTGAACAGAAAAAAAACACACAAAAAAAACACCATATTATTTAACCCTCTTACTTTTATAGCTAGTATCACAAGATGGCACTGGTAGTTGACATTTGGTCTGTCATTAAGCACTGCTTATTAAGTAGGCAATGTGGTCCCGGTATGGGCCTAGCTATCTTAAGAGCTAAATTGGAGTAAAAACTAAATGACCCTTATATTTAGAAGTCTTACACACTAACTATACATATGTAATATATACCTACCTCAAAGTGAATATAGAATGTACATTTATGAAAAAAAGTTTAAATGCTAAATTGTATTAATTATAGTCCTTTAAAAAATCTATTTTTCTAAAGATTTATTTTATTTTGTATGTATATTTCTGATAGAAGGTGAGAGAGAGAATGGGAAAGGACCCAGAACAGTGTCCAGAGTTGTACATCATTAGTTATGACATGGTTTTATGCCACACAGGTGGATGTGGGGCCACATGGGGCAGGAACCAAACTGGGGTCCTCCCACATGGGAGGTAAGAATTTTCACTGATACATTATCTCAGCAGTTACCAGTTGTACCACAGTTCAGCGTATGGGTTTGCAAGAGCCAGGGCCAGGAATCAAACCCTGGACCTCAGGATTATGAGGAAAGTGCTCAACTGCTGAGGTATCCTGCCATCCCCTCAAATAATCCACTTTTTATTCACCATCACATCTTCTCAGTTTAGTTTTAATATCCAAAAACAAAAACAAAAACAAAACATTACTCACTAAAATAATATTATTTGACTGTATTTTCTTTAGTGCTATAATTATATAATAATACACCCCAGCCAGTCAAAACTATTAGTCTAAATCCCCCCATTGTTTCGCTTATAAAGTCTTAACTACTTGTATTGTTTCATAAAACATTGTGCTCAGAATTATTAATTTGATGACATTAATTTGAAAATTTATGGCCTTGAAATATTGCTGCTATTCCCACAAACTTAGGAGGAATCCTTTCTAAATGCTTATCTACTCTTGCCAAGAACTATAGTCAAAGACATTGTTCATATAGGCACCTAATCAATTCCATCTTGGTTTGTTTACAATTTGATTGTTTTATTTAAAAACTTAAAATAACAAATTTCATAATACTCATATGAAATATATGTTTTTTTAATTGACATCCCCTTTGATATGTAAATATTTTTCTTTAAAATTATAAAAATTTGCTTAGAAACAAATTTTTAAATATTTTTCTCTACACATTGAGACTCTCTTTGTCAATGTATAATATGTATAGGAATTTATCTATCATATCCTCTAAACTTCTAGAGGTGAAGAAATAAATTCTAGAGTGCTGAATTTAACTGAGAGATTAAGGAATCTAAGTCAGATTAGAAGATATGACCTTTTTAGAGAGAAATTTGACCTGAAGAATTCTTAAGGCAGAGCAGAAAAGTGGTAGATACTATATTTTTTCATGTATATGACAACAGTTTTGTCTAAAATTGTTAGACCAAAAATTGGGGGCCATCTTATACATAGGAGTAACCCATGTATTGATTTCTTAATGTTGAGTTAGAAGAGTAGAGGTCATCTTATGTACAGGTCTTATATATGGGGGCATTTAATACATGGCAAAATATGTTATCTTATAATTTGAGAAACATCATAGTTATCTCTCCTGGTGGGCACATAAAATTAAAGGTGGGTTCAGTCTATCCCTGGGTCAATGAAAGGTAACTGGGGTTCACATGGCATCCTTGTGTAGGGATGGACAGATACCAGAAATTCTGTCCTAATGTCTTCATAGCTTCAACTGACCACTCATCCAAGTTCCCTGGACAGTCTTGTCTCTTTTTCCAGTTTATTTAATACTAGTGCTGTATTTCACTCTTATGATGACTTTGTTTGGATAAGTTATATGGGCACTATGTCAAACCAAATATAATGGTCAAACTGAGCCATCAGACAAGCAGGTTAGGTAAGAAAATAGAAGCTGAGTTACATTGTCAAAGCATTGTAGCATGAGAAACAAGAAAATTTCAGACAGAAAAGTATAGTCTAAGAGCAGATTATTCAAAATCTTTCTATTACTAGAGAGCAGACATTTCAAATAATGTTTTGTGCAGTTGTCTCTCAGGTTAATTTAGTTTTGACTAACGTATCTGTGTATAAATTAATAGGCAAATTGAAAGGAAAGGGTCTAGAGAATACATCTATCCTTGTCAAAGACAAAGGAATGCAGTCATCACTGCAAAAGAAAATAATTCCTTCTCATGAGATAGAAATATATATTTTAGCAATAAAATATATAACTGAAAATGAATTCTCATCAAGTAGTACAATGGGTATAAAAAAGAAATATTCCACTCATACACTGACTGGTATTATATCTTAAAATAGAAGTCTTTGAATAGTAGTTGTGGTCTTAGTAGTTCAATAATAGCCACCAGAACCTATCTGATAAATAGGTGAAGGGACTATGTTTATCTGAGTTTAAATTTGTCTCTTGATCATGGGATAAAAGAGCCACAGGAAATATTAAATATTGAATGTTAGTTTTAAAATGCTCTTAACAAAAGTACATTGTTTAATTACATCAAACAATACAATGAATTGCAAGAACAGTATTTCTGTTATTATCAGACTTTTTTACTCAGTAAAGCCCAACAAGTGCAGTTATGGCATAGTGAACATTAAGGAATAGTTTTGATTCACAAGGGAATATGAAGGCTCTAAAAGTAAAATAAAGCAATAGTGTTAACTTTACTTCCCCATAGCATAATTCATAAGCAAGTTATGCATTTTTCTGCTGATAAAGATTATATATGTAAAAAATATATAGATATATACCTACTTTCAAATGTATTATGTTATTCAAGCCACAGGCAGAAATGATCAAAATTGTATGGTATACATTTTTAAGTATTTTATTTTTCTTGGACCTAAAACAATCACAGGATTGTTTACTTTTATTTATGTTTGGCTTATCTTGACAAGTGCACAAATTTGTTGCATTTCATAGAATCATAAATTGTTCCCTCAAAAGCAGCCTGCTTTTACTATTAGAGATAGTTAAAAATCAGCAAATTTTTATTTGTGTTTTATTAAGTTATGTTTTACCCAAATAGGCAGGGTACTGAGGCAGTGTAGTTTGAAAGGTAAATAGATGGGATTTTATTTTTAGCTCCCATTAATACACCCCATCAAACACTCATTTGCTTTACCAGCATAATATATCTTACAACTTGAAAGTATAGATTTACAAGTTATATAAATTTCAACTAATAAAAGACAAATATGAATTAAATATTCAACTCTCATTACTACTATGCTGTCGCTATTTATTCTAAGCAAAAGGTAAAAGGGAAACTTCATTTATTGCTGGAATATACCCAGCTCTAAGCAATGTGAAAGCAGCAAAAACGTTTTCATTTGGAATTTTTTTCAAGCAACATTTACAATGTAGAAAGGGGAAAAAAAATAAGGGTACATAGGTAACTGTTGAAGTGAATTAATGAAGCAATTTTCTGTATTTCAAGATTATAAAATTTTGTTCTCATATGCTTGAGGTATCATTTCTTATGCAGAAAAAGCTATCAGTTTAAAAACATTCAAAATCTTTAATACAGATAACTATTAATAAAGTCAGTTATCTTTTTATCCATATAAGTTTATGTATATCTTACATTTAATATTTGTTTAAAAGTTTTAAATGATACTTTAAATATCTACAAAGTTTCCTTACTTCAACTTTCCAAGATAAGTGACTGTATTCCTCATTAAGTGCTTTAAATTATTGGGCCGCTTTCTCATTTGGGTACTTGGAGTAGGAGAGTTATAACTAATTTTTAAATATCAGTTTAATAGTTCTGTGTTATCCACTTAGCTCTAGTTCATGCAGTCTCAATAAGGGTAATATTGCTCCAAGCAAGTGAAAATGAGTTATTGGGGAGAGAATGAAAACAACTCACCATATTATGTATAAAGTACATATATATGAGAAATACATAAATCAATATATCTATGGTATTAAAATTTCATGAGTAGGTAATTAGGAAAAATAAAAGTCTGTAAAAACTTACTGAGAAGTGCTTCTTGGCCTTTCTTCTTTTTTCCCTCCCTTTCTTTTGAAATGGTGGTACATTTTATATCAATACAATGTATTGATCTTATAGAGTTAAATGAGTTTGGCAAATGCATAACCCCAAAAGAAGAAAAAAATTTTTTTACATCATGCCTATGTCAGTCTCTTTCCAGGAAGGACTCCCAGAGGCATATGTTTATTTGTAGTTTTGTGATTGTTTGCTTAATTTTTGTCATTATCGATTGATTCATTTGTCCTTTTTCTGAGTTTTATAAAGGGTGTCCCAAAATTCACGCAAGAAGCAATTTTGATAGAAAGCATAGGTTTATAATTAAAAATCGTAAATTTTCATTGCTTAACAATGAAAACGTGGGGAAGCCGGGATGGCTCAGTGGGTTAAGCGCTCACTTTGCAGAGCCGGGGACCGAGGATCGAATCCCGGCCCCGGCCTGTGCAGAACCATATGCTGAACTGGGAGCTCCCCTAGTTCAGTTCTCTCTCTGTCTCTGTATCTCTCTCTCTCTCCTCTGTCAAAATAAATAAATAAATAAATAAAATACATATTTAAACAATGAAAACGCATTGTTCTTTTGTGTAGCGCTCCATTTTTAATAACCCTGAACTGTCAGCTATCACGGTGCCTTTTTTTTTTCGTTGACAACACTTTACCACACAAATGGTGCAAAATTCAAATCTTTTTATAAATGGTACACAATATCTAATCTTTTGTTACTCTTTTCTGCAAATAGTTTCTGAAAAAATCACGTTATAAATATAACATAAATTGGTTATCCTTTCTTCTGCTGATGAACATTGAAGTTGTTTTAAGTCTTCAGCTTACTCTTATAAAGCTTCTGTGAGCATCTTGTATAAAATGTCTCTTTGTAGAAGTATCTTTTCATTTCTCTTGGGATATACCAGGGCGAGTGTGAGATTTCTGGGTCATGGGATAAGTAAGTTTTTAACCTTGTTGGAAACGAAAAGTTTCTCCAAAATTGCTGCTAATTTTAACATTCCCACCAGCAAGTTGTGGAAGTTCTAGTTGCTCCCCTTTTTTGACAACACTTGTTATTGACAGTCTTATTAAATCTTATACATTTTACTGGATATTTCATTGTGGCCCATACAGCAGATCCTATCTTTATTTGAAGTTTTGATATAAATTGTTCATTGTGTGTTTTTTGTACTTATTTTTTTTAATGTTACATTAAAATATCAGTTATCTTGATCATTGTTTTTTGTCACTTCCTTAAATTATTACCCTGGAAAATTGCCTCCCCCAACCCTTGCCCTGGCTCTTTAATTTTTACTTTCTTGATAACTAATGACAGTCTCTACATGTGCTTACACTTTACCCTTGAAACATTTATCTAGATGACCAGAGTCCTATTATTAACTCCCGTTTATAAACTTTAGTTTAACAATCTTCTGAATAACACCCTAATGTCAAATATTTCTGGTTTTTAAATATTTTCCATTGTGTAGGTAGGAAATCTAAGAGGCTTATCTCTCACATCTGATATTTCTTTCAAAGTAAATTTAGTCCATTATTTGATCAATTCTGGCATCTCTCCTTTCCCTCTTTCAGTTCTTTCTGGAAAGGAGGAGACACTTATTCTAATAGTCAGTTTAGAAGGAAAAGTAAAAAACAAATAACCTGTCCATAGTGATCCCATTTTCTTTCTTGTGGGATCTAGCCAAGTATGCCAGAAGTTATAAAGCAATGTGCTCTGTGGGAGAGGCAATATAGTCTTCTCAGTGACTGTATAGGCAAGCGGCTAACTCATAAATTTAGTATCATAAAACTTGTATGTCTACATAAGTAGATACAGCTGCCAACCTAGGGGAACCAGGGGGATGTTTTGAATTTCAAATGCTGACTTAATTATTTTTACATTCATGGATTGTGAAGGAAAGTGGAGAGAAAAAATGTGTGTGTATATGTTTGCACATGCACACATGTAACATATTATAATAGAATATCAACAAAAACATAGAAAGTAGAGAAATGATAGGGTGACATTTAATTTCAGACAAAAAAATGCTATAAAAATTAAGACAGGGGAGAAGGAGCAAGATGGCGGCATGAGAGGAGAACCCAGACATCTACCTGGGAAGGGACTTACAAACAAAAAGGAACCCACAGGGGAAACCCTGAGAAGCACCCTCAACTGAGAGAACCACACAACGCAGAACAACACACAAAGGTTAGAGGAAAAAGGGGAGAGCGGGAGAGGGAGGGAGAAGGAGCAGTTTGGG
>PVKE010018961.1:10549-29080 GCA_004027555.1 Craseonycteris thonglongyai | reverse complement strand
ATGAAAAAATGCTCCACTTCACTAGCAATTAGGGAGATGCAAATAAAAACCACAATGAGATACCATCTTACACCTGTTAGAATGGCTATAATCAACAAGACAAGGGATAACAAGTGCTGGAGAGGCTGTGGACAAAAAGGAACCCTCATACACTGCTGGTGGGAATGTAAACTGGTACAACCACTATGGACGGCTGTATGGAGATTCCTCAAAAAATTACAAATGGAATTACCATATGACCTAGCTATCCCTCTACTGGGCATCTACCCAAAAAACCTGAAAACCTTAATCTTTGAAGATGTTTGTACCCGCATGTTCATCACAGCACTGTTCACAGTGGCCAGAACATGGAAACAACCAAAATGCCCTTCGATAGATGACTGGATAAAGAAGATGTGGTACATTTACACAATGGAATACTACTCAGTGATAAGAAATGATAAAATACAGTCATTTTTGGCAACATGGATGGACCTAGAAACCATCTTATTAAGCGAAATAAGTCAGACTGAAAGAATCAGGAAACATATGACCTCACTTATAGGTAGAATATAAAACTGAAAGTAACAAAGACAGAGAGACCTATGGACACACTCAATAGCTTGGTGTTTGCCTGAGAGAAGGGGAGGAGAGGGGGAAGAAGAGAGGGATGGGAGGTGGTAGAGGGCACCAGCATTATGGACACACTCAATGGTTTGTTGGTTACCTGGAGAGTGGGGAGAAGAGGGGAGGGAGAGTAGTAGTGGGAGGTGGGATTGGGCACTGGATATATGGTGATGGAAGGGAAGCTGATTCTGGGTGGTGGGCACATGGTGCGATGCATGAATGATGTGATGAAGACTTGTACATCTGGAAACTATCTAATTGTTACCAACCATTGCCACCCATTATATTTAACAAGAAAAAAAAGAAAAAAAAAGAGAAGAAAATGCATATATTGTAGTAAAAGGCTGAAAATGCTAATTAATTAATTAATTAATTAATTAATTAAAAGATAAAATAGTTGTAGAAAGTCCTCATATATCAATCATCACCCAAAATGTAAATGGACTGAATTTACCAATAAACAGACACAGACTGGTAAACTGGATCAAAGAACAAAACCCAACCTTACATTGACTATAAGACAAATACCTCAGCCACAAGGACAAAGACTCAAAGTAAAAGGACGAAAAAAGAAATACTCAAGCAAATGGAATCCAGAGAAAAGCAGGTGTAGCCATACTTATATATGAGAAAACAGATTTCAGTATCAAAAAGATAATGAGAGATAAAGATGAACATTTTATAATGATAAGAGGGACAATACAAGAAGAAGACATGGCCATTATTAATATATACACCCCCAACCAAAAAGCACCAAAATTAACAAATCAACTACTATCAGATCTAAAAGGAGAAACTGACAAAAACACAATGAAGTAGGGGACTTAAGCACCCCCTTAACAGCTGTGCACAGATCATTTGAACAGAAAATAAACAAGGAAATATAGACTTTAAATGAAAGAGTACAGCAATTGGACATAGCTGACATTTACAGGATACTTCATTCTATAACACATGACTATACATTCTTTTCTGGTGTACATGGAATGTTCTCAAGGCGAGATCACAAGCTGGGACACACAGCTAGCCTCAGTAAATTAAAAAAGCTTGAAATCATACCAAACGTATTGTCTGATCACAAAGCTTTGAAATTGGAAATCAACTACAAAAAGAATGCAGAAAAAACCACATATGCATGGAGATTAAACAACATGTTATTTAAAAATGACTGGATTAAAGAAGAAATAAAAGAAGAGATTAAAAAATACATAGAAACAAATGACAATGAAAACACAACATACCAAAATTACTGGGATGTAGCAAAAGCAGTAATAAGAGAGAAATTTATAACACTAGAGGACTATCTCGAGAAACAAGAAATATCACAAGCAAACAACCTAACACCACATCTTAAAGACTTAGAAAAAGAAAAACAAAAAAAACACAAAGCCAACAAAAGGAAGAAAATAATAAAAATTAAAGCCGAACTAAATGAAATAGAGAACAAAAATACAATAGAAAAAATTAATGCAACAAAGAGCTGGTTCTTTGAAAATCTTAATAAAATTGACAAACCCCTGGTTAGACTCACCAAGACAAAAAGAGCAAGCACACAAATAATCTGAATGAGAAATGAAAGAAGGGAAATTACAACTTTTACAACATTAAACCTGAGGATCATACAAGAATATTATGAAGGGCTATATGTCACCAAATTTAGGAACGTAAAAGCAAAGGACAAGTTTCTAGAAACAGATAGTCAGTCTACCTAGACAGAACCAAGAAGAACTGGATAATCTAAACAGACCAATCAACAGTAAGGAAATTGAAACAATCATCCAAAACCTCCCCAAAAGCAAGAATCTAGGACCAGATGGTCTCACTAATGAGTTTTACCAAAGCATTTTCAAAAAAGAACTAACACCTATTTTCCTCAAACTTTTCCAAAAAAAATATTGAAGAAGAGGCAATACTCCCCAACTCATTCTATGAGGGCAACATTACCCTAATACCAAAGCTTGGTAAGGCCATCACAAAAAAAGAAATATACAGATCAATATCTCTGATAAACACTGATGCAAAAATCTTAAAGAAAATACCAGCACATAGAATACAACAATGCATTAAAAAGATTATACATCAGGAACAAATGGATTTATCCCAGGGTTCACAAGGATGGTTCAACATATGCAAATTGATCAATGTTATACAACACATAAACAAAACAATAGATAAAAGCTATAAAATTATATCAATTAATACAGAAAAAGCATTTGACAAGATACAACATCCATTTATGATCAAAACACTTAATAAAATGGGTATAGAAGGAAAGTGCCGCAACAGAATAAAGGCCATATATGACAAAGCTCAGCAAATGTCATACTGAATAAGGAAGAACTGAAACCTTTTCTTCTAAAATCAGTAACAAGACGGGGATGTCTCCTGTCACCACCACTATTCAATATAGTGCTCAAAGTTTTAGCCAGTGCAATCATGCAGGAGAAAAAAATTAAAGGCATCCAAATTGGGAGTGAAGAAATTAAACTTTCACTTCTTGCAGATGCCATGATTTTTTTATACAGAAAACCCAGGGAAGCCAGGGTGGCTCAGTGGGTTAAGTGCTCACTTTGCAGCCCCAGGGACCAGGGATCGAATCCAGGCCCCAGCCCGTGCTGACCCATATGCTGAACTGGGGAGTGCCCCCAGTTCAGTTCTCACGGGGGCAAGACCCCGGCCCAGTTCCTGCCCTGTGCAGCCCCGCCCACCTGTGGAATGAAACTATGTGGAAAAACCAATGATGTGCAACTATGGAGACTGTTCTGGGCCCTTCCCTTTCTCTCTGTCTCTGTCTCTGTATCTCTCTCTCTCTCTGTCAAAAACAATAAAAATAAATCTTTAAAAAAAAAAAGAAAAGAAAACCCTAAAGACTCCACCAGAAAACTATTAAAAAGAATAAATGAATGCAGTAAAGTGGCAGGATACAAAATCAATGTAGAAAAACCCACAGTGCTTTTATATAAAAACAACAAAACTTCAGAAAAGGAAATGAGAAAAATGATACTTTTTGCAATCAAAACTAAAAGAATAAAATATTTACAAATAAACAAACAAAGAATGTGAAAGACTTATACATGGAAAAAAATGTGACACTATTGAGAGAAATTGAAGAAGATACAAAGAAATGAAAAGATATTCCACGTTCGTGGATCGGAAAATTCAACATAGTTAAAATGGCCATATTCTCCAAAGCAATAAACAGATTTAATGCAATTCCCATCAAAATCTCATAGACATTCTTTTGAGAAATAGATTTTTAAAAAAACATCAGATTTATAAGGAACAAAAGGCCATGGATAGCCAAAGCAATCCTCCAAACAGAGAATAAGACTTGAGGAACCACACTCCCTGAATTCAGTCTATACTACAAACCACCAATAATTAAAACAGCTTGGTATTGGCAGAAAAATAAACATACACACCAATAGAACAGAATCTCAGACCCATAAATAAACTCACAAATATATGGACATATAATCTTTGACAAAGAACAAAAAATATATGATGGAGAAAAGAAAGCCTGTTTAGTAAATGATGCTGGAATAATTGGAAAACCACACGCAAAAGAATAAATCTGAACTGTGAACTGTCACCATATACTGAAATTAACTCAAGGTGGATTAAAGACCTCCACATTATACCCAAAACAATAAATGGTATAGCAGAACACACTGGTACCTAACTTATAGCCCTTCAGTTCAGAAAGCCCTTTATGAACTTGACCCCAAAGGCAAGGGAAGTAAAAGCAAAAGTAAATGAATGGGACTATATCAAACTAAAAAGCTTCTATACATCAAAGGAAACCATCAGCAAAGTGAAAAGAAAACCAACTGAATGGAAGAAAATATTTGCAAACAATGTCTCTGATAAGGGGCTAATATCTACAATATATAAAGAACTCATACAACTGAATAACAACAATGACAAAAGATCAAATTAAAAAATGGGTGGAAAACTGGAACAGACACTTCTCCCATGAAGACATACAAAGGGCCAACAGATATATGAATAAATACTCAACAACACTAGCAATTAAGAAAATGCAAATTAAAACTATGATTAGATACCGCCTCACACCTGTTAGAATGGCTATAATCAACAAGACAAGGAATAACAAGTGCTGGAGAGACTGTGGACAAAAAGGAACCCTCATACACTGCTGGTGGGAATGTAAACTGGTACAACCACTATGGAAGGCAGTATGAAGATTGCTCAGAAAATTAGGAATGGAATTACCATGTGACCCAGCAATCCCTCTCCTGGGTATCTACCCCCAAAACCTGAGAACCTTAATTCAAAAGATATATGTACCCCAATTTTCATCGCAGCAGTGTTTATAGTGGCCAAGCCATAGAAACAACCAGTGTCCTTTGATTAATGACTGGATGAAGAAATGGTGGTAGAATTACAAAATGGAATACTACTCAGCTATAAGAAAAGATGAAATACAGTCATTTGTGACAACAAGGATAGACCTTGAACCCATTTTTATGAGAGATAATTCAGACTGAAAGAATCAAGAAACATATGACCTCATTTATAGGTGGAATATAAAACTAAAAGTAACAAGGAAACAAAAATTCATGGACACAATCAATAGTTTAGTGGTGGCCTGGGCGTAAGGGAGGAGGTGGGTGGGAGAGTTGGGGTGGAGCAGTGAATGGGCATCAAATATATAATGATGGAAAGAGAGCTGATTCTGGGTGGTGAGTGCATAATGCAGTGTATAGACAATGTAATGTAGAATTGTACACCTGGGGACAATGTAATTGTTACCAACCCATATCACTCTAATAAATTTAACAATAAAACAAAAAAGAACAAAATGTAGAGTGTGAGAAGTTATATGTGATCTGATTCCTGGTTATTACTGTGACTTTATTTCTTAATTTAGCAGTCTAGATTCTTAACTGAACCTTAAATGTGCTTTAGGGTTCCACTTCAGGCTGTTTGTGCTTTTTTGTTTGTTTGTTTAATCTGAAATCTAGCACATCAGAGATGAGCTCCCTTGCTCCTTTGTCTTATTTGTGATGTTACTCACGTGCTACTTTCTCAGTAAAGCCAAAGCTGAATGTCATATTTTATTTTATTTTAAATATCTTTTTCTTTTTTTTAATTTATTTTTATTCTTTTATATTTTATTTTGACAGAGAGAGAGAGAGAGACAGACAGACAGACAGACAGAGACAGAGACAGAGAAAGAACTGAACTGGGGGAGCTCACAGTTCAGCATATGTTTCCGCACGGGCCAGTGCCGGGACTCGATCCTCAGTCCCCGGTGCTGCAAAGTGAGCGCTTAACCCACTGAGCCATCCCAGCTTCCCCTGAATGTCATATTTTAAAGATTTATTTTTATTTATTTTTTTTACAGAGAGAGGCAGACAAAGAGAGAAAGAGAGAGAGAGAGAAGAGGGAGGGCCCAGAGCAGTCTCCACAGTTGCACGTGGTTAGTTTTCAATATACTTTCATTCCACAGGTGGGCACGGTGCTGCGAAGGGCAGGAACCAGACTAGAGTTCTCCCACATGGGCTCCAGTAAGAACTGAATTGGAGGCACACCCCAGTTCCCCGTAAGTGTCCACATGGGCCAAAGCCGGGATTCAATTCTCGGACCCTGGGGCAGGCAAGTGAGCACTCAGCTTGTTGAGCCATCTCAGCATCCCTTAAACATCTTATTTTAAATAGCACCTACCTCCTAGATAAATTGTATTACTTTTCCCAACTTTAATTATTCCCAATACTTATAATTGATAAGTTGTATATTTGTTTGTTATTGGGTTTGCTAGCACAAGGAGTTTGCCTGTTTGTACATCCCTTATTTCTAAATGTCAAACATGCCATTCATGCAATAGGCATTCCACATGTTGTTGTGAAGTTACCAAATGAATTAATAAATGAGTATGAATGCAATGTATTTCATAAAATTGGCAAGAAGATTCAAGACTTTAGTACATCTCAAATGCCAAGACACTTTTGCACCCTAAACCACTATTCTTAAGTTGAGTAAAATGAAGGCAATTTGGTTTCACAAGCAGAAATAAAAGATATGAATTTCTTTCTAACTGAATTGTTATAAAATACAAAACACAGAAGCCTTTGTTTACAATGCTTTTGATCAATTGCTCACATCTGGAGCACAGCTCACAGCATTCCCAGAAAAAAAAATGTCTTGCTAAGGCAGTATTCTGCACAGGTTGTTTACTTAAGTTTATTTTCTCTGGGCATCAAAATCTTTATCCCCTAGCTGTAGTATCTAAATTAAATTAGGGTTTTCTGGAGAATGAAACAAAGAGTGTGTGTGTGTGTGTGTGTGTGTGTGTGTGTGTGTGTGTGTGTGTATGTGTATATATATAGTATCCAGCCGTGTAATATAAAAAATAGAGGCATTTATGGCTAAATGTATATATAACTACCACCCCCCCCCAAATAGTATATAGATAGCTAATACGTAGATAGGTAAGTAGGTAGGTAGGTATAGAGATGAGTGGATGGAAGAACAAATAGATGGATAGATAGGTAGATGGATAGATAAATAATTGAGAGATTTATTATGAGGCATTGGCTCACGTGACTATGGTGACCCAGAAGTTCCATGATCTGTTGTCAGTCAGCAAGGTGGAGCCCCAGGAAGCACATAGTATGTTCCAACAGCCTGAGAACCAGCAGAGCAGATGGTATCAATTCCAATCTGAGAAGAGGAGAAGACAAGATGAAATGTCTACTCTAGCACTGAGGCAAAAATAAAAATGGGTGAATTTCTTTTTCCTCTACCTTTTGTTCTGTTCATGGCATCAATGGATTAGATGATGTTCACTGAATATACTTTATTGCATTCCCTGATTCAAATACTGATCTTATCTGGAAGTACCCTCACCAACACACTAAGAAATAATAGTTCATCTGGGCGTCCCATGATCAGTCAAGATGACAAAGAAAATTAATCACCACAACTTCTTTATATGATATCTGGTAAGTCTCTTAAAACTCAATATATTTCTCAATATATAGAGAAATATATTTTTTTTAATGATTAAACCTAAATTTTGATATACTGTAACTATGTCTAATTGAGACAAACTATAAATATACAGGATGAACCAAAAGTAGGTGGACAGTAAATGATAAGATTTATTTCATTTACTATCCACCTACTTTTCATTCACCCTGTATAGATAGTTAGTGGAAGAACAATATACAATAATTCCTGACTTAAAAAAAAATAGTTTTAGTTTTAGGAGACTTCTATCAGAAGTCTCCAGTACCACACCATCAAGCAACAAGTGTTTCATTTGAATTTTCTCCATAGTTATTCAAAGATTATCCAGGTTAGTTATTATGAACTTGGGGTTTAGAAGTAGTCAGAACTGACCTCAAGGCCTAGTATTGAAATTACTAATTACATGATTTGGAGCCAATCACTTAAATTTTCTAAGCTCCTATTTTTAAAAGTAGGGTTGACAATTATATGGATCGCCTATGATTGTCAATGAAGCTTAAAAGCAATAATAGTCAATTCAGTACTTGGCATATAGTAATTCCTCAATAAACATAAACTAATATAAAAACAAGAATGAACAATGATATATTTGTAGAATAAAATAATTTAATGTTTAAGTTTATATGCTTTCTTAATATAAAACTATTTAATCTTTATTTATTAATTCTTAAGGGAGACATTGTTTTCTATAGTAATCTGCAATTTTTTTGACTTTTACCAATTTGGTCTATATCTATCACAAGTCATTCTGTAAGAACACGGTTCTTTATTTAATCAATAATAATCAAGAGTTTTAATCCATTTTTTGAAGGAAGAGTCCTTTCTTGTTTGGCAAAGAGCTTTCTCATGATTCATAGGCACTATTACCATGGTACTTTCTGTACAAAATCACTCAACTTTCTCTTGAAACCTTAAGTCAAGTAGTTCCTATTTTATCCTTTCATGCTCCTTGTCTGGGCTACATGGGCTCTTTTACATACTAAACATACTGTTCTCTTCTTGGAATTTAGCCCTGTATTGTCACAGGCTATTGCTACCACTCAAATTTGCCCAAAGTCTAGTTATATCTCATATATTTCAAGACTTTGAAATGAAATGTCAGCTCTTTAGTGCCAAAGGCACCACCTGAGGCTGTTGTGTGATTCAAGCATTTTCATCTCCTGTTCCTTTGCTTTGAAATCAGTAAGGTTATGTGCAATCAAAGAACAAATATGATAACTCAAGGGAATTAGTGCCTGGTAAATTTAGAACTAACCCTTGCATGAGACTTCACACAGAGATTGTTTTTTATCTTTCTCTGCATGTCACAAAGCTCATCTAAATGAGAAGTACAAATGTTTTCAAAGGCAACTCCACACACAGCTCAAAACTGTAAAATAATGGTTAAAAAAAAAAGAAGCAGCCTTTGGTGTATTATCAGTTCCACCCACCTGACTTTGCACTCAAGATACATCAATGATGTGACTAAGTTCTTTTAATAATTTTTTTATTAGTTGGACAAAGTTACATCATTTAGAAAAGAAAGAATATTTAAATATTTATTTTTAAATGATAAGCATGCAGAATTAATAAGGAAGAGTTAATAAGCACATATTAATTGAATATCTACCACATGAAAAATGTCATGGTAGGTTCTGAGGAAATATAAAGACAATGTCATAGTCAGCTTTGGCTGCCATACAAAACACCACAAACTGGGTAGCTTATCAACAACAGAAATTTATTTCTCATAGTTCTAGACGAGGATAGAAGTTAGGAACTATGTTGCCAGCATGTTTGGGTTGTGATGAGTCCTCTTCCCAGTTGCAGATGGCTAACTACTCATTGGATCCTCACAAGTGAAAGGAAAGCTAGCCAGCCCTCTGAGCTCCTCCTATAAAGGCATCAATACCACTAATAACAGCTTAACCCTCATGACCCAGTCACCTCCAAAAGGCCTCTACCTCCAAATACCATCAGACTGGTATTAGTGTTTCAACATATGAATTTTGGAGAGGCACAAATATTCAGTTCATAATACAACACTAAAAATAGTTGCTGATCTTAAGGATTTCACTATCAAGTTGTAGATAAATAATATATAACTATGTAATCATTATACTGAAGTATATAACCTTCTGTGCTGAAAAACCCAGATTCATCGCTTGAGGAAATCTTACTGCATGGGCCTAATCAGACAGTACTCAGTGTGACTGGGAAATATGCCATATTGAATAGAAACCAATTATTTTCTGCAAATGGTCTTAACATAAGGTGGAAGAAATTTTTAAAGATTTATTTTATTGTTCTTGACAAAGAGAGACAGAGAAACAGAGAGAAGGAGGAAGGCCCAGAATAGCCTCTATAGTTGTATGTCATCAGTTTTTGACATGGTTTAGTTCTACAAAGTTGAGAGCAGGCCACACAGGGAAGGAACTGGGCTGGGAGCCTCCTGCATGGAAGGCATGCCCTCTTGAGCCAGGGAATGAATGAGGGGTGGGAGGTGAGAACTGAACTGGGTGCCTCCTGAATGAGAAGCACACCCCAGTTTAGCATATGTGTTTGCATGGGCCGGGGACAGGATTCAATCCTTGATTCCTGGGGCTGCAAAGAGAGCACTTAACCCACTGAGCCATCCCTGCTTCCCCAGGAAGAAATTTTAAGAGATAAAAAAGTATATCAGAAATTATCTAATGAGGTTATAAGTGTAAACTGAAAGTTCTGTTAAATCTTAATGTTTTATATTACCATTCTCAATTGCTGATAGTCTAGGGGTTAGGGAGGAGACACTTTCAGTTCAGCCTTACTTCCAGAGCTGTTAGTATCCCTGTTACCTTGCTAGAGTCTCACTGAGACTCAATTCTTGTCTCCCTGGGACCTACTAGTGACTCTGTTTTCTTCATACATTCTCAAAGCATGGACCTCTGTGCTCTACTCTCCTGAATACTGCCGTTAGATGAAGTTTCAATCCTGTGTAGAGCATATTTTTATTTTTTGTCCTGGTCTCTTTCCCTGAATTATTAGCATTTTCTTCTTTCTTTTCCCCTTTGCTTCCCCAGTGGAAAAGGTTCATTATCCTATGAAGCTTTAAGAATCACATTTCTGGAGCTATTACTCATGACTGGACAGTTGACTTATACCAACGAATCTTATTCAAAGACTAATATACATAAAAGAAGGCTATTAGCTTCAATTTATACAAATTGAAGTGAAATGGAACAGTATTTTAAAGAGAGTTCATACGTATCACACAAATGTTCCTGGTGCTTTTATACGTCATTAATTTTGATAATAATTACAAGTGCCATAAGTTTATAGAAGAAATGCAGGCCTGTGTGTGGATTACTCTAGAAATATCTCATGTGTTATGAAGAATCTCCATCTTCAAAGACAAATAAAAGTTAGAAAGTTAAAATAAGTAGAAAAGTTGTCTTAGATTGGGGAAATCTGTGATTAATAGTGGATGCATAAATGTATTGTAAATTGAACTTTACTGAGAAAAAGTGGAATATGTGCAGCTGAGGTCTAATTCCATCAAAATTCTGGGCCTGAATCTAATTCTTCCTTTCTCTTTTTTCCAGGTGAACCCCTTGACAGTATATACAAAATGTGTGTGTTGTATACATGTGAGGAAACATTCATGAGTTTCTTTATAAGGTAATCCAGTACTGTTTTGTTGTGTGCCTCTGTGCTGACATTGGGGATTGGATTCAACTGCAAAGTAATAACAGAATAGAAAAAGAAATATTACTATATTAAAAGGAAAGCTTTCAAATATATTCCAAAGAACACTGTTAGGGGCTTAGGGAAAATCACATTTTACTTGCTAACTTTTCTAATGCAGGTTAGGTATATAACCTGTCTCTTGAGAGGATAGAAAAAGATATGCTGAATAAGGCTGAGTGAGAAAAGGAACACCAAAGGAGAAAATGATGGCCTCTCTCTTAGCTTTTTGTGTTTAGCAACAATAAGAAGGCTAAATGGTAAAGTGTTTGCTGATATTGTTGATATTGCAAGTAACACTATTAAATAAAGTGCTTGCCCAGGTGGCCAGTTCTAGTTATTTTTATGGAGTTATATAATATATAACACACACACACACACACACACACACACACACACACTGTGCTATTGGTGCTATATTTTCATGGGGATTTTTTCAGTTCTTTCAATTGATCTATTGATTTATAACTTTTCTGTGTGTGGATTTCCCTTCTTTCTATTACCTACGTATTCCAGCTCTGCTTTCCCCTATCAACTATTTTGCAGATAACCTTTCCCCTGCTTGCTTTATCTCAATTCCTCTATTGTCCTAGATGTATTCATTGCCTGAAACATTATTCATTCATTGATAAAAGTGGGAGAAGACATCATGGAAAGAGAAAAGAGATAGAATCAGAGAAAGAAGATGGGGAAAAAAACAATGCCAATGTGATAAATAACCCTCTAAGCCCTTTCTTCTGGACTCTAGAAATTTAAAACTGCCATGCTTTCCACAGAGCATTACAGAAAACAAATTTAATGCTAACAAAAATTACCAATTATATTCCCCCTCAAAATGTTATTATAGTCCCTTTACACGAAACAAATAAAAAAATACTTAGAGGCCAAGGATTAAAGATGGTAAGAGAAGCAGATTCAACATCATCAGAGAAGGGTTGTTGTTGTTGTTTAAGAGGGTCTTCCTCTTTCTCTCAGGGGCACAACCTTTCTACCTCCATCAACACACATAGAGTGGCATAAGAAACACACATGTTTTCATACCTGGAACTCTTTATTTTTACATGCCACATCATTTTTGCATATTATTTTCAATGACCCTTGAAATAACATGTGGTCATTATATTTTTCTATAGTAATCAGGTTAAACCATAATTACAATTCTGCCTACAAATGACACAAATAGAAAAGGCAGTAATCACAGCTAAATGACATTCTCCTTCATGATTCCATAGAGTATGAATTAGAAAAAATCAATCATATATGGTGATGGAAGGGGAGCTGATTCTGGGTGGTGGGCATATAATGCAATGGATGGGTGATGTGATGTGGACTTGTACATCTGGAAACTGTCTAATTGTTACCAATCAATGTCACCCCATTAAATTTAACAATAAAAATAAATAAATCAATGGCAGTAGAGCTACATGTGTGAATCACAGACATTTGAGTGTATCATATGTTTCTGCTTCTAACTTCATCACAAACCAGCAAACCATAGTGTTATAACTAATTTCACAGGTTTCTTCCTGATGATTGAGCTGAAACTTTAACCCAAGCAAAACTCTGGCTTCCTATGATAAATACTTTAAATAATATGAGTTTTATTTGCCAGTGAGAAATATCTCTCAGATTTTAAAGTTTTAAAAATATAAATGCATTTGAGTTTGCATTTGGCCCCCACCCACCTGTGTGGAACGAAACCATGTAGAAAACTGATGTACAACTATGGAGGCTGCGCTGGGCACTCTCCATTCTCTCTGTCTCTCTCTTTCTCTGTCTCTCTCTGTCTCTGTCAAGAATAATAAAATAAATCCTTTTTAAAAAAAGAATGAAAAGAAGCAAAACATTTACTGTGATAGTATGTGCATTACATTACCTAGAAAGTGTTCCCAATACTTAATCATACATTAATAAAAGAATTTACTTGTGCTAGAAAGGTTAACATCTGAGATATCCAGAAACTGAAGGCAAAATCAAGTCTTTCTACAAACCTAGCCTTGCAAAATTGAAATATTCCATCATGAAAAATTTTGTTTACCACGTAGTCCAATAATACCTTTACATTGAAGGTCTAAACATTAATAATAATCATAGTAACAATAACAGCTACTAGTAGTAATTATAGTAACTATCATTTATTTAACCCATACTTGAAGTACAATCTCATTACTACAAGAATGACATTTAATATTCCAATAAGGCTACTAGAATGAACTGTAAGTACCCAACAGACAAACACACTAGATCATTGTAAAAATAGCAGGAATCTTAGAACCTGACATCCATGTTTTCCTTATGTGAATTATGTGACACTGCTCATGTTACTGACTTTTTTGACTTGGACAGAAATGTCATTTCCCACTCCAGGCTTCTAAGAGCATGTATTTTCTCTTAGCACACTCTGGCCTTTGACCACTTCGTCATTCACTCTACCTTAGTAGAAGTGAAGTGACGTGCTAATTGATTACTTTGAGAAGAATAACTGCATGCTCAGTTTAGTTGAGTCTGGCCTCTAAGAACACACATTTCAGGGAAAAGCCGGGACGGCTCAGCAGGTTGAGCGCTCGCTTTGAGGCCACGAGGACCGAGGATCGAATCCCGGCCCCGGCCCAGGCAGGACCCACATGCTGAACTGGGGAGTTGCCACAGTTCGGTTCTCTAGCTGTCTCTGTCTCTGTCTCTCTCTCTATCTGTCAAGAGTAAAATAGAAATAAATATTCACTAAAGATAAAATAATTACTCTCTATAAATATAAAAAAAGATAAAGAAAAGAACACACATTTTTTTCTTCCACTACATTGCCCATAATTTAGGGGTGAACTGGCCTGTTCTTGAGATTAAAGGTTAGCAGTAAAATTGTTAACAAACCAAGAGCCAAAGCTGGCCTCTGGTATTATGTTGGCTTTTTTTTAAGGCCATGATTTTTTTTTTCTCAACTTCTTCAGATAATACCAGGGTGAAGAGGGTAAATGTAATTTTGTGGTGGCTTTGTCAAAACCTCAACATTAAATGGATCAAGTCAGAACTATAGAAAATTAAAACAAAAAAGAATACAATTTTCAGGAGCAACATATACACTTGCCAAAACTTTGGTGTTTGTAAAATGTGTGATTTGGGCCTTGGTATTCTGACCATGGTGATTTGTAGAGATCAATTATAGGTCCAGGTGGGTTTTTTTATTCTACAACTGATTAATAGAAACATTTAAACCAACTTTATGGTATTTTGGCTGTGGTAGATGATTGTAATATGTGCTCTTTTTGTTTAAAGCAAATGGCTATTTT
Source organism: Craseonycteris thonglongyai (assembly GCA_004027555.1). Lineage (NCBI taxonomy): Eukaryota > Metazoa > Chordata > Mammalia > Chiroptera > Craseonycteridae > Craseonycteris > Craseonycteris thonglongyai. The sequence continues at coordinate 14,492 of PVKE010018961.1, read as the reverse complement.
CCTGGAGACAGAGATTTAATTCAAGGCCCCTGGGCTTCCGGAAATACACTCTAGAAGAGCTTTCAATGAAGAGGCTGTGAGAGAAGACTGAAAAATGGGTCAAAGTTGGGTGCCTCAGCAAAGTGGGATGAGGCCACTCGGTTCTCAGTAGAGGTGCAGTCAGTCTGGCAGACTCAACACTCCTGGGGCCTAGAAAAAAGAGTTACAGATTCAGGAAGCTGCAGCCTCCTCTGCAGGCACATGCAACTTCTGCAAAGCAGATACAGCTGAGGCAAAGTAGGTCTTTAAATCTTAGTAGGCCAAATAGTATTAACTGCTTTTAAATTGCCAAGTAGTAAAGTCACACATATGCCTCTAAAATATGACTGAGTATTTAGCTCAGGCTTGTCCAACCTGTGACCCGTGGGCTGCATATGGCTCAAGATAACTTTTTTTTTAACAGTTTAATTTTTTTTTTTTAAGATTTATTTATATATTTTATTGTTTTTCACAGAGAGAGAGAGAGAGAGAGAGAGAGAGAAAGATACAGAGATAGAGAGAGAACTGAACTGGGGGAACTCCCCAGTTCAGCATATGGGTCCGCATGGGCCGGGGCCGGGATTCGATCCTGGGTCCCCGGCGCTGCAAAGTGAGCGCTTAACCCACTGAGCCATCCCGGCTTCCCCTAATTTTTTTTTTAATATATATTTTTTTATTTATTTATTTTTGACGAGAGAGAGAGAGAGATACAGAGACAGAGACAGAGAGAGAACTGAACAGGGGGAGCTCCCAGTTCAGCACATGGTTCCACACGGACCGGGGCTAGGATTCGATCCCCGGTCCCCGGAGCTGCAAAGTGAGCGCTTAACCCACTGAGCCATCCCAGCTTCCCCACAATATAACTTTTAATGTGTCCCAACACAAATTTGTAAACTTTCTTAAAACATAATGAAACTTTTTTGCGATTTTTTTTTTTTTTTTTTAGCTCATCAGCAGTTAGTATATTTTATGTGTGGCCCAAGACAATTCTTCTTCTTCTAATGTGGTCCTGGGAAGCCAAAAAGTTGGACCACCCCCCTGGTTTAGCTGGTCAAATACCAGGGGTGCCAAAAAAATGTATACACATTTTAAGAGATATTAATCTATGTATTACTTTTCAAAGTTTAATCGAATTATGGTAGCAATGTGTAGTATAATATTTGCTCAAAATATGGCACTAATCAAATGAATGTTAGTGTCATCATGCAACAGACAGGGCAGTCAAAGAAAATGGCAGAATCGTCTTTATTCTTCAAGGAAAAAGACCACTTCAAAGTGTTGTTTGAAATTCAAGAACATTGTGGAAGTACAACACAGATGGAGGCATGCGTAGCAACAGAACCCCCAACATGCCTAACAACTGAACATATTCATGATATGTTTGAGAGGCATGGGAAATTGAAATGGCATGTGCAGTGATACAAGTGAACACTATGGTCAATGTTGCTCAATCAGTAGTTCAGAAGTGTCTGGATGCTTACAATAACCACTTTGAGCACCTTTTGTAATTGCAGAAGTCAAAAGTGACTTGTATTCATCTTTTGTTATTGGTATATATTGAATATTACAATTTTAATGTAGTATTTCCCTTTCTTAAAATGTGTATACATTTTTTTACACCTTCTGTATATGGTGATGAAAGGAGAACAGACTTTGTGTGAAGGCACACAATGGAATATAAAGATGATATAATATAGTATACCTGAAACTTATGTTATTAACCTCATGTTATTTCAATAAATTTAGGGGAAGCCGGGATGGCTGAGTGGGTTAGGCGCTCATTTTGCAGTGCTGGGGACCGAGGATCGAATCCCGGCCCCGGCCCGTGCGGAACCATGTGCTGAACTGGGAGCTCCCCCAGTTCAGTTCTCTCTCTGTCTCTGTATCTCTCTCTCTCTGTTAATAAACAATTAAAAATAAATAAATATTAAAAAATAATAATAATAAATAAATAAATAAATTTAATTAAGATTTTTAATTAAAAATAAATGAACACAATGTTTAAAATAAAATAAAGTATTGTTATTTCCAGAAATCCCTGGAGCAGATACACAAAATTCTATTGTGCATGTAAGGCCAAGAAGCAACTGTAGGAGGACAAATCATGAGGACTGGCCACAAACTCATTTGCAACTTCATAGTTTCAAGGTGGCACTAGATTGCTGAATTACAGTTTGAGAGAGAACACTTCACTAGGAGCTAGGTTTCCTAGCAAGAGGCACTGAAAATATTCACAGGACTGAAAATGCATACTTACAAGAGAGCATGCACCTGATTCCTGAGCTGCCACTTTGCAAACTTCTAAACTTTGTGAGCAGGCTATATCACTCTTAGAAACAGGCAGCTGGATGCATAAATTAATTGTCCCCGTAGAAATATGATTACAAAGCACCAAAATTAATTTCTGGCTGGAAGAGTTCTCTCAACTGAATTTAAATTCACATGTCAAGGATTTAGAACTCTTGGGATAGACTCATTAGTACCCTGGGTAAGCTGCAACCAAGAAAATTTTCTCCTTCACTTAAAAGGAGTTTGCTTTCTGGTCTTTGGCATTATTAAAAACTGAGTTGAGGTTAAAAACAAATTTTTTAAACAACTTTTTAAAAGTGAGGATTGGATTATTACCTTAATTTAAGAAATATAATTTTCATGTTTTATTAACTCTTTGAACTCTAGAAAGTAAAGCTCTACAAATTATGGTTGAACAAATACAACTTAAAAGACCACAAAAGAATTTGACTTATTCCAAAGAGAAACAGTGTGAGCTGTGGTTGCTGATAGAAAGAATACAGGTCTACCCAAGCATGAAGAATCATTCTAGCTTGGATTAAACTGAAGTAGTTGGAGAAAATATATATTTCACTTTTGATTCTTTGGTTTTTTATTAAAAGTGTAAGTTTATTTCTTGAGTGTGCATGTGGGTTTCCAGTAACACTGAGGGCATCTTTGAGTTTAGTAGTCATAAATAGACAATGGCAAAGAGGCTCATAGTAGGTGCAGACTAGGTGAAGTGTTGCATTTATCAAGTATGATGGCTTCCACAACATGACCGGCAGAATGAAGGATAGCTTATAGACACCCTAGTAGGAAGACTCCCCAGTGTCTCTTGGAAGTGCTACCAGTAGGCCCCCGCAGCTTCCTTCCAAGCACCCTAAATTGATTACTAGCGAAGAGAAACTATTAATATACCATAAGCAACTACACCAGGACCAAGTAGATTTAACTTCAAGATTATCATAAAATTTATTGATATAGTTCACTACATCCACTTATTTAAAGATAAAATTAATATGACCATGCCAATAAAATAAATATAATATATTTTATAACTTCTAATATAAATTATATTAAATTGGTATAGCAGAAAACTGATTAAATATAATAAAGACTTTACCAATATCAACAACTGGTAGAATCATCAGAGACATCAAAATTATATCATTTATGTTTAGGAACTATTCAGGAAGACCCATCATCACCACAATTATTTAATATTGCCCCAGAGTTTCTAACAAGTGCAACCATTCATTAAAATGCAATAATATTTTTAAAAATAAAGTATGAAAGCCGGGATGGCTCAGTGGGTTAAGCGCGCGCTTTGCAGCACCAGGGACCGAGGATCGAATCCCAGCCCTGGTCTGTGCGGACCCATATGCTGAACTGGGGAGTGCCCCCAGTTTAGTTCTCTCTCTGTCTCTGTCTCTGTCTCTTTCTCTGTCAAAAAATAAAAATAGGGGGAAAGCCGGGACGGCTCAGCGGGTTGAGCGCTCGCTTTGAGGCCATGAGGACCGAGGATCGAATCCCGGCTCCGGCCCAGGCAGGACCCACGTGCTGAACTGGGGAGTTCCCACAGTTCGGTTCTCTAACTGTCTCTGTCTCTGTCTCTCTCTCTATCTGTCAAAAAGTAAAATAGAAATAACTATGC
>PVKE010018961.1:0-10449 GCA_004027555.1 Craseonycteris thonglongyai | reverse complement strand
TAAAAATAAAGTACAAGAAATAAGACTCATGGATGAGTTGATTTTGTTATATATGCAAAACAAAGAACACAACAAATAAACTGACAGAATAAATAATACAATCAAGTGCCTACATAGTTACTAAACAAAAATCCGTAATTCAATATTGTTTCTTATTTGGAAATTAACATCTATTAGAAGAAGGTAGCAATATTTTTATTTATTTATTTATATTAGCTAAAAAACTGAAATGTCTAAGAAATAATTTATTAGTTCAGAAAAGCATCTACATGTAAAAAGTCTTACTGAGAGGAATCTGAGATGGCTCAGCAGGTTGGGCACTCACCTTGTGGTTCCCGGGTCTGAGTATGCAGACCTGGCCCCAGCCCATGTGGACCCAATTCTGAACTGGGGTGTGCTTCCTATGTGGGAGGCCTTTAGTTCAGCTCCTGCCCAGAGCATGCCTCCCACAGTCCTGTGCCCACCTATGTGGAATGAAAGTATGTTGAGGACTACTGACGTACAGCTGTGGAGACTGCTCTGGGCCCTTCCCTTTCTCTCTCTATCTCTTTATCTCTACCAAAACAATAAAATAATTATTTTTTAAATATCTGATTAGAAGACATAAAACAAATTAACCAATTAAAACCATATCAGATTCTTGAACAGATAGCCTTACTATTGTTAATATATTAGTCGTTCCAAATTTAATGAGTAGATGTTAATACAATTCTAATGAAACCCCAATAGAGCTGAATTTCTGGGAAGAGAAAAGATGAAATGTGAAAATTTGGGGGGAATTAAAAAAAAAACAACCTTATATTTTATGTGCAAAACAAATGCCTGCTAGTCACCAAAAAAATAGTGAAAAAGAGTAGTGAGCAAAAACTTTTATATCAGTATAATAATTACAGTATAAAGTGTCTGTACTCAAAACATCATTGGCATTAGAATAGAAAAACCAGGTTTTGAAACAAGCTAGAGAGTCCACAGATAATTCTAGTATATATGAGAACATAGTACATAAAAGTTTTTTGATAAATGCTATAATCAGCATTACCATCTTTATGATTATCATGATCATCATTATATGATCCAAGTTATGATTGTCATCATCACACTCTCCCAAAACACAGATCCTGGCACTGAGTAAACTCATGTCAATATTGTTTGAGTGGAATTGGTATAAGAGTGAGATATAAATAATTAACTGTATAATATAAGAAAAATTAATCTGGAGAATTATGTGGAGGTATTTGACCAGTTGTGATATATTTATGGTTAAGTGCAGTAACATATGTGACAGCTCTTTGAAGATGATAAAGCATTTATGTATTATTGTTGACATTAGTGTTATTTTATATCCTGCAAGTTCAGCAAACCATAAACCAGTGATTTGCAGTACATGACACATACTTATTGATAAATGCACTAAATCATTATTTTGTCTGTAGGAAGAAACAAAACAATCTTGAGTTTCTTCATGTTCAGCCAAACTTTCACTGGTAAAGAACCAGGAAAGTAGCATTACAGACATTCTCAAGAACCTAATCACTTCTGGTAAACATTTATGTCTGTTGTAGCTCATATCTTGAGATGAGGTTTCCATTTAAATGTTTTACTTTAAGGAAGATAGAAGCTAACACAGGTAACCACACAACCTGAAAGATTTGCTTTGATCCTATTATATATTACGTCACCTAAAATGTGTTTTACTAGAGGAAACAAAATAAGGTAAAATCTGTTTAATTTCAGATGATAAATTACCCATTGTTGACTTTGTATAAACACTAGAATATTATTTACAGGCTTATTCAGCATTTTCTTTCATTCTTTTTTATTTTATTTTATTTTTTAATTGTTAAATTTATTAGGGTGACATTGGTTGGTAAATATTACATAGGTTTCAGGTGTATAATCTATATTACATTGTCTGTGTATCGCATTATGTGCTCACCACTCAGAGTCAGTTTTCTTCCAGTCTTAATGGTCCAAAGTGTTAAAAACATTTTGTAGTCTAATTTACTTTGAATGTTATTTTATTCCTTCAGAAGTCAGAGCTCTAGGCATATCATTTTATGTTTTAAAGTATAGATTCCATTATAGTAGTAAGCAGTGGTAAATGAAGAAGATAACTTGCTGGTCCTTAAGTGTCTTTAAATTTTCTAAGTTCTATATGCATTTGCTATGGCATTTTTGGGGGTGTAACAAGAGCTTTACTTTCCTGTTTTGCTTCTTTTCAACAATACTGAGTCCTAATGGATCAATTATTTTGAAGCCTGCCTGTCATCCTATAAGGTTAACACCATAGCTAATATTAAGAATGCTATGTTCTTCGCCTTTCAATATAAAAGTGCTCTGTAGTTAAGAATGCAGAACATACAGGGGAAAGACAAATCCATCTTTTTATTACAAATTGTGACCCAAACATGAAAAATCCCACATTATTTTTTTGTTCTATACCTTTTGTTCAGATTGGCTTTATTCTTAAAAATTAACAAGGATGGAAATATAATTGAGTGCTATTATGTGTCAAATGCATAATTGCTTCAATATGTTATATAATTTTTGTGTACTAACTCCCTGTCATTTTTATATTATCACCCATTTTGCCTGTGATAAAAAGAGATAGTATCAGAGGATTTTACATAAAGGTTCATAAAAATAATCTAAAATTAAGTCTCTGTGTTTTTTTTCCTTCATAAAAATAGGTTTACAGTCTGAGCTGAGACATCTAAAAAATCTAGTGCTCTTTTGACACACTCCTCTTGAACTTTAAGAATAAATAAGCAGGGGAAGCCGAGATGGCTCAGTGGGTTAGGCGCTCACTTCGCATCCTCTGGGACTGAGGATCGAATTCTAGCCCTGGCCCGTGTGGACCCATGTGCTGAATTGGGGAATGCCCCCAGTTCAGTTCTCACCGGGGCAAGACCCTGGCCCAGTTATTGCCCTGTGCAGCCCCGCCCACCTGTGGAATGAAACTATGTGGAAAACCCAATGATGTGCAACTATGGAGACTGTTCCGGGCCCTCCCCCTTCTCTCTGTCTCTGACTCTGTATCTCTCTTTCTCTCTCTCTGTCAAAAACAATAAATAAATCTTAAAAACAAAACAAAACAGTAAATAAGCATATGTTCATATTCCAAAGATGCCCATGTGGAATAATTAAGCATCATATACAATCTTTTACACCATTTTGGGAAATCATTGGCAATGTCTCTGTAAATTCAACTTAGAGTAAAAATAAAAAACCCAACAATTTAAATATAACAAAAATAAAAACATATATGTAAATTTTATTTTTAAGGCAAGGATAAAAATGATTTCTTAGGCAAATCTCTATTATTTAGTTGCTTTTGTTATTATAATCATCATCATCATCAATTAGAGAAACCTTGGTTCATGAATTACAAGTTGCAATTGACAAAAACATAACAGGCATTTATTCACACAGCAGCAAAAAATTATTATTTGGTTTCTATAATGAAAAAGTTCAAGAATAGGTCTCAACTAAAGCTGCATCCAGAAATTTGAAGACTGTCAGCAAGGCCTTCAGATATTCTCTCTTTCTATCGGTTCTCTTTTCTTTGTTGACTTTGTTCTATATTTGACTATGCACATGTGATAGAAAAATTGTCCCCTGGAAATCCAAGGTTTAATTGGTCATTAGTGATATTATTTCAGAAGAATATTTCTCATCATACATAAGTATTTAAGTCAATCTTCACAGTATGTTCTGATTGGACTTGTTGCAATATGTGTCAAGTTCTTGTGTTCCTTATATTGGGGCATCCTGGATCTTATGCTCACGTCTGTAAAAAGTTATCAGGGTTGTTCCTAAAACTAAAGACAGAAAATAGATGTTGGACTGAAATAACAATGTTCCAAAAAAATAAAATAAATAAAGAAAATGTAAAAGATGAATGAAGTACAAGATCTATTTTTATAATATAACTTTTAGAGTAACAGATACAAGATTAAATCCTCAAACTTTCTCTTCTAAATACTTATACCATATTTTGTCTCCATGTGTAAATACATTTTAGCTTTAACAATGATGGGCACACTGAGTAAATTTGGTAAACCATCTGTTGGGAGGGAGGGAAGAGTTGGAAAACAAAGGTCCGTGTAGTTAGTCACCACCAAAAATATAAGTTGGGCGGTCCTTTATAGAATGTTGGATTCAGAATTGGAATGCCCACACAATTCCATTTTAGAAGTGTGCAGGGAAATAAATGTGAATCTGGAGAATCACATAAATCTATCCAAGGGGAAAAAAAACTACTGAAAATGCAATGTAGTTTAGTAAGATAATATGACTCTAGTGAGAAAAAGTATGCAAGATATATAGAAGGATTTGGCATCAAGAGAGATGGGAAGCCAAAGCTTGGAATTCTCTCATCTCAAAAAAAGAACATAATATTTCTTATTCACAGAAGGATTGAGGAAAAACATACTGAGGTATCATGAGAAGTGCAGTGCTCAAATGCCATCATTAAAATAAGATTCTTATCATTAAAATAAACACATGAAAGCGATCCTTTAAAGCAAATAAGATAAGGTTCATTGTCCCATATTGTCTTCTTTTCTTCTTAGGGCTTACCAAAAGACAGAATTAAATTTTCAAAATCCTCAAAAATAGTTTATGCTTCACAACAGTAGAATATTATTTTCTCTTAGTATCTTTTTTCAAGGGTTTTTATGATATCATGCAAACATAGCACCACCAATTACTCAAAAAGAGATTCCTTTACTACTGCATAAAATTGGGTAGGATGCTTCCTTTTTAATGAAGATGGTCTCTTAAGAATTTAGGTTTTGAGACAAATTTAAATTCTCTAGAGAATGTCAAAGACTTCACTCATGTATGGTTTTATAGATTAATTTTGTGGCATATGTAGTATTTTAAAAAATGTGGTATATATAATACGCAAAAATTAACCACAAACCTTTACATTTTAGCACATTTCCTAGCATGTGTGTCTTATTTTTCTTGTTCAGGCACAAGTGCCTGCAAATTAAAAAAAAATAACTGCTTACATCCTGATCTAAAGAAAGAATAACATGTTTTAAGGTTCTCAATTGTCTTACTGGTCTAAATTTATCTTTTCTTTTTTTTATTCTACAAAAATTTATTTAAAAACTATTATATTCTGGTACAAATACTTACAAATACTATTTAAATACACCACACTAAAAAAAACTGCAAGGCAGATATAAAGGGAAAGATTCTTAAACTAACTTATTTCACTCTCTTCTGGCTTTCAGGTCAGAATACTCCTTTACAAGAGAAAAGTTTCTCTCATATCTTTATTTTCTCATGTAAGCATAGGAACATTCGTGGCCTGAATTCTTCTTGACCTCGATAATTTCAATAACTTTTTATGTGATGTGAATTAAATACATATGATTACTTCTTTGAATTGTAAATTTTTACCTTTCTCAATTGGTTATGAAGTATTTGTATGGACACACACTCATATTTTGATGTATGTATACTGGACACAGATAAGTTTAATTTGATATTTGTTTTCAAGATACTAGGAGTATTTGGTTCTCTGAGAATGTTTATAATGCTGTATACCCAGGTGTTGACTATAATAAGAAGCTAAGATCTCACAAAATAAATATTAAAAAATTAGAAGGAATTCCCAAAGAGAGTTGTCAAAATCTCTTTCTGCTTTTTTTTCCGTTTTGTTTTTTTTCTTTTTCTTCCCCCCCCCCCCCTTTGTGAGTGAAGCAACATTTATTTAGGGCTCAGGACACACTGGTTCAAGTCTCAACTTTACAGTTCATTCAGGTCACTCATTAGCTGTGCAACAGTGTCAATTCATTTAGTTTAATTCAGGTAATATTGTGTGACTCTTATGGGCCTAGTATGTTCAAGACACTGACAGATTCAAAGTCTTGCAACTTCTCTAGGCTTCACTTTCCTCATGAGTAACATAAAAGTTTTGATTCAGTTTATTTTTAATGTTTCTTTCAATTCCATAGAATCAAAGCTTATTTTAATATTCTCTATGTTTAAAGTAGGGTTCTTTTTTTTTTTAAGATTTATTTTTTATTATTTTTGACAGAGACAGAGAGACAGAGAGAAGAAGGAGGGCCCAGAGCAGTCTCCATAGTTGTATGTCATTTGTTTTTGACATAGTTTCCTCTCACACAGGTGTGTGTGGGGTCTCATAGGGCAGGAACCAGGCTGGGAGTCTTCAACGTGGGAATTAGGCTTCTGTGAGCTGGGGACCTTCAACATATGGGAATCTCACTCATGAAAGGAGCCAAACTGGAAACCTCTCACATGGTAAGCACACCCCAGTTTAGCATATGGGTCCACACAGGCCAGTACTGGGACTCAATCCTGAAAACCCAGGGCTGCAACATGAACACTGAAGAGGCTGAGCCCTCCCACCATCCCCTTTTTTACTTAATCTTTTTTTATTAAATGTTAAATTTATTGGGGTGCTATTGATTGGTAAAAATTACATAAGTTTCAGGTATACAATTCTAGATATATGTATCCCAATGTTTATTGCAGCACTGTTCATGGTAGCCAAGTCGTGGAAACAACCAAAGTGTCCTTTGATAGGTGACTGTATAGAGAAGTTGTGGTAGATTTACACAATGAAATATTACTCAGTGATATGCGAAGATTAAATACAACCATGTGATGACATGGATGAACCTTGAGACCAGTATATTAAGCAAAATAAGTCAGATTAAAAACATCAAGAAACATGACCTCACTTATAGGTGAAATATAAAATTGAAAGTAAAAAGAAACAAAAACTCATGACAGAGTCAATAGTTTAGTGGTTACCTGAGGGTAAGATGAGAGGGTGTGGGGGTATAGGAAAGGTCATCAAATATGTGGTAATGAAAAGAAAACTGAATCTGAGTGGTAAGCACATAATTCAATACCTTTCTGCCTTTCTTGACACTCACCCTGAAAGTTTGTTATGGTAATTGGAGAACTGACAAATAAAAAATAAATAAATAAACAAAGATCTAACTATAAATTTGGTTCAGGTTATGCAGTACTCAGTCCCTAAGATGTCAGTAGTCATTCCAATATCTTCCTTCTTCACATTAACTCAGAATCATACCGGTATCTCAACTCTCAATGTGAATAACTTCTTGGAAATAATATCACCTCTAATAGAATTATGAGCAAAAGCTGCTATGGAATAACCAATTTTGTGGAGAATAGGAAGACTTATATAGGAGAAGTACTACATTGTTGCTGACGAGAAGTTTACCAAGAAGAATCAGTGAGGAGGTATATTAAAAGTCCAATAGAGAAAAAAGATGGCGGCATGAGACGAGAACACCGAAAACTGCCTGGGAAGGGGCTTGTGAACAGAGGAGAATCCGCAGGGAAACCCTGAGAAGAAACCTCAACTAAGAGAACCACACAACGCAGAACAACACCCAAAGGTTAGAGAAAAATGGAGAGAGCGGGAGAGGGAAGGGGAAGCAGCGGTTCAGGAACAGAGACTCAGAGCACGGCTTGGGGCGGGCAAAAACAAAGAGGGATTGGGGGACTATGGTCAAAGTGGAGGTGGATCAAGGGCAGGCTGGAAGCCGAAACCTAGGGAGTGTGGAAGCCCCACAAGACTGCACAATTTAAAATCTGATCTCAAGGGATAGCACGCAGTGCCCTAATCAGATCACGAAGCCTAAGGTGGAACAGGGACTGTGGAGCAGGGCGGCGGCACTTCCAGGTGGGTGGGGTGAGAGCAGGGCACCAGCCCACAACAGCTCAGCACCCCTGATTTACGGAGGAGATTGACTGTGACGGAGCACCTTCTGAAGACAGGGCTCTTGGAGTGAGGGCTGGGGCTTGAGTGGGCATAGCTGCATTGGACGTGCTTGGAGTGAATCCAGTGGTCTCAACAGAGCCGGGAGCATAGAGCGGCTGCCGCCTGAGCTACGGCCTCTGCACACAGGGCTTTCGGCGCCCCGCCCATCGGGCTGCTGCGACACCACTGCCAGCGTGCAAATGCGCAACTGGACTTTCGGCGCCCTGCCCACCAGGCCGCCCCGGTGCCTCTGCAAGCGCAGGGGCGTGCAACTGGGCCTTTGGCACCCTGCTCACCAGGGCACCACAGCGCCGCTGCATGCGCACGAGACCAGCTTTTGGCGCCCTGCCCACCAGGCCTCTGTGGCACTGCTGCCTGCTCCTGAGTGCGCAACTGGGCTTTCGGCATCCTGCCCACCAGGCCTCTGGGGGACGGCAGCCCACAGGTGCAACTGGGCTGCCAACGGGAACACCGCGGCATCATTGCCTGCACACAGGACTGTGTGGCCGACCGTGTCCTCTGTCAAGCCCCAGCCCATCCAACTGCTGCCCTGCAGGCGCGGCTTGCAGATACAATTGAAGGAGGGGCAGCCAGGCAGAAGAGAGAAAGACTGGAGCTCTTGCGCCCCGCCCACACTGAACCACCAGGTCCCCTGCTGAAAGAGGAATCTGCTATTGTGTCTCAGACCCTCCCTAGCTCCTACTCACATGCCCCCATCCCTGGCCACACCTTTACTACCCTGCTATCTAACAGCTAAGACTGCAACCTGAAGTGCCCCAGGACACAGAAACTGTCTGCTTCCCCCAACCCTCTCCCAAAATCTCCTTCTCCCACAACTGAGCCCAAAAGAAAAAATAAAGAGAAGCCCATCTGATAGGCAAACCCCCAGAAGGAAAACAGACCCATGCGTAAAGCAAAAAGAACCATATCAAACACTATGCACACCTCAGAATCCAAAGCCCCTCCAGAAGATCAAGGGCATTCTTTAGTAAAGGACCTTGCACACTTGGAATCAAATCTAAGTGGAACAGAATTCAGGACTGCATTAATCAAGACACTCAGAGAGGTCACCCAATGCTGGCAAAGTACCCAGACACAGTTAAATGACCTCAACAAGAAATTTTCTGAGCAAAATGAGTACTTTACCAATAAAATGGAGAAGCTAGAGCAGAACCAAAAGGAACTCCTTGAAATGAAAGGCATCATGGGAGAGCTGAACAAAGAACTGACCAGCATAGGAAACACGGCTGACCAGCTAGAGGAAAGAATAAGTGAAATTGAAGATACAAACATGGAAATGTCACAGAGGGACAAAGAAAGGGAAATAAGAATCAAGAGAAATGAAAGAGCCCTACAAGAACTTTCTGACTCCATCAGAAAGAACAATATTAGAATAATAGGGGTACCAGAGGAAGAGAGATGAAATCTTCTCAGAATCTACTAAAACAAATAGTGAATGAAAATTTTTCTAACTTGTGGAAAGAATTATAGCCCCAAATCCAAGAGGAATGCAGAAGCCCTAACTACCTAGACCCTAGCAGATTTTCTCCAGGGCACAATGTTCTGAAGATGACAAAAATCAATGACAAAGAAAAAATCCTCAAGGCTGCCAGGGAAAAACAAAATATAACTTTCAAAGGAAAACCCATTAGGCTGTCACCAGACTTATCAGCAGACACTCTGCAAGCCAGGAGGGAATGGAGCCCAATCTTCAAAATATTAAAAGAGAGAAATTTCCAGCCAAGAATTAACTATCCAGCAAAATTAACCTTTCGATATGAAGGAGGAATTAAGGCCTTTACAGATATACAGAAGCTGAGGGAATTCTCCAGCTCAAAACTGGCACTCCAAGAAATTCTAAAGGAGGCTATCCGACCTGAATCAAGAAATCAAAATAAATGGAGAAAAGTTGAAACAACAAAAAAATAAAAAGGAAAGAAGAAATGGATACAGGATATCCTCATATATCAATCATCACCCTGAATGTAAATGGACTGAATTCACCAATAAAGAAGTACAGGGTAGCAGACTGGATTAAAAAACAAAATCCAACCATATGCTGCCTCCATGAGACACACCTCAGCCACATTGACAAACATAGACTCAGGGTAAAAGGATGGAAAACAATACTCTAGGCAAATGGCAGTCAGAGAAAAGCTGGAGTGGCCATACTGATTTCTAATGAAAAAAGACATCAGGATAAAAAATATAATAAGACATAAAGATGGACTTTACATCTTGATAAAAGGGACAATACAACAAGAACACATGACACTCATCAATATATATGCCCCGAAACAGGAAGCACCAAAATTTATAAAGCATCTACTAACAGATCTAAAAAAAGAATTTGACAAAAATACAATTATAGTAGCGGATCTAAACACCCCCCCCTCCGACAACATTGGACAGATCATCCAAGCAGAACCTAAATAAGGAGATTGCAGCTTTAAATTATACATTGCAGGAAATAGACATAATTGACATTTACAGATCATTCCATCCTACAACAAAGGGCTATACATTTTACTCTAGTGCACATGGAACATTTTCAAGGATAGACCATATCCTGGGACTGAAATCCAACCTCACCAAATTTAAGGGCATCCAAATCATACCAAGTGTATTCTCAGACCACAAAGAGTTGAAACTTGAGATCAATTGCAAAAGAT
>PVKE010018960.1:0-28981 GCA_004027555.1 Craseonycteris thonglongyai | reverse complement strand
TCTCTCTCCCTCTCTCTCTCTCTCTCTCTCTCTCCCTCACTCCCTCACTCCCTCTCTCTTTCTCGCTCACCGTCTCTCAAACTATAAAATAAATTTTTAAAAAACAAAGTTGACACACAAATGGAGCACTTATGGCAGGGAAATGAAAAACAAAGAAAGGAACATGAGAACCTCTCTAGCAAGTGCCTGGGAAGTTTGTGGAAGGTGGTGTGAAATGCAGGCAGCATGAGCCACGGGTCTGGAAGGGACTGCTTCCTTACCAGCTACCTAGCAACCAGCATGTGTGCCTGAACTGCCTTTTAATGGGCAAGATTATGCAGTGCCTGTGTACTTAGTAACTGATAAACAGCTTTCTTGTCAAGGATCTGATATTACCAATAGCTCAGGAGAATGCAATAGATTTCCAACTAAAATACTCGTCTTGTGTTATTTGAATAGAAATCTTCTCAAAGTATAGACAACATAGAATTGTTTCATAAAACATATTAAATGAGCAAATAGGCACTTTTTAGACTAAAGTTGTATACAAAATATTAATTTTGCAGAAAGGGAATACATCTCACCACACCCCAAGTTATTACGTCAGCTTTGGGACGGGGTTAAGCAGAGCCCAGCAGATAGAACTTCACCATTAAACTCACTATTATTTTTACAATGCTGTATATACTATTTTCCATGTCTAGCTTTTTAAAATAAAGTCAAATGAAATAAAACTGAAAGTTATAAAACAAAATAACTTATGCTTTAACAAATTCATGTGTCCTAAAATCTTGGATGAGTAGTAACAATTTTTGATATATGATCACAACATTTTCAAGATATATATTTTTTAATCTTAGAGAATTTGTAAAATCTTGAACTATTTTTTTTTCTATATGTATTTACCTTCTACCCAGAAACTCTTGAGGTGGTTAGGATTAATTTTTTAAATGTTTATGGAAGGGAGAGGTAGAGGTGGAAGAACTGTTGCTGAAATTTTGTAAGTGAACATTACTTTGGAAGAGTACCACATATCCTACAGAAGTGCAAGCATAGACCATCGGCTTAATTTACTAGCAGGGAGTGTTTTAGGTAGAGGAATATATGTACATATTAACTTTATCATCACCTTCTAATTGCAACCACTATGTCTTGCTGTTTTTGTTCAAAAAGTACATTTCTTTCATCGAATTGGTTTAGACTAGAGTCAAAACACCATAAAATTCATGAACTACATTCACCCATTTCTCTGGAGACATGAGTAAGTACAGCAAGTATAATTTACTGTGGCATTTATCTCCATAATACGATGTCTTTTGCAGAGCAAAGAGTTAGAGTCCTTTTTTTGCATGGGTTTAAATTACTGCTAACAATGTACTCTTCTCTCTCTTGAAACTTGCATTTTTGTTCATTATCTGCACACTCTTCTTTAGGCGAAAAGACCATGATCCTATTCCTTTTTCTAGTTCCTGCTTCACTTTTCTGAATTGGGCCCTCTATCATTACACATACATCAGGGCCTAGTTTCAATTTTCATTACTGATAGTTATCTAATGAAAAAATCCCATGCTTGTTTAAATAGATAGATCAAGGGAATCACATACAAATCCACAAGTAAATCCAAAATGTAATAATTTGTATAAAATAAAAGAGACATAAAGAGGCAGTGAGAAACATGGGTTATAAATAAAAGCTATTGTTACAATTGGGATCTGGAAGAAATGTTGGATCTCTACCTCACACTCCTGATATAAACTAGCCCAGAACAAACCAAATGTTTGCATAGAAAAACTGAAGACAATAGTTGTATTAGTAATAGGCAAATAAGACTCTTTTGTAAGTGATTTTTGAATAGTAAAGACATAGAATAGTGGAAAAGTATAATTTACAATCTTGATTTAGTAGAAAATATACATTATGTCCAAGCACATGTGGGCATTTGTAAAACCTGACCACACCTTAGCAATAAAGCTAATGTTATTGAATTTCAAAGTACTAGTATCATACTGAACACATTCTCTGACTATAATATAATTTAATTTAAATAAATAATCAAAATTATAAGAACTATGCCATCTTTTTCATAAACATAAAAACATACTTCTAAACAATGCATGGGTCAAAACAGAAGGAATTATGGAAACAAGACTGCATTAAGAAATGAATTGTAGTACACATATTATGCATCAATGTTTGTAAAATGAAGTTAAAATAACACTTACAAATTAAGTCGTCTAAATATTTACATTAGAGAATAAGACAGGTTTAAAATTAGAGAGTGCAACAGCCAACTTAGAAAGTAAGTAAATATAACCGACAAATACCTAGATCCAAAATGTGTAACGGATAGTTTATAAGTCAATTAGAAAGAATTACAAGCAACCCAAAAGAAATAAAAAGAACGGGCAGAATACTTTAAGAGATAATTCACAGAAGTAGAAACCTAAATAAACTTCTGAAAATTTTATAAATTTTACTACTATACAGAACATGCACATTTTAACCACAGAAAGGTATGATTTCACACTGACTCATTTGAAAAGTTTGACCCTAGGTATTAACAGGGATGTGAAGCAAAAACAATTCTCACCAACTCCCAGTGGTAAGATAAATGAAATTTCCTGTTAGGAAAAGTTAATTATGTAGCTAGGTTGAAAATATCCATAGCATGAAAATGCAGAAATTTGAGTTCTAGTTATATCATAAGAGTTATAGAACCTTTGATAATATACATTGGAAAACATTGACAAGAATATTCATAGCAATATTATTTGAAATGGGGGGATGGGAGAGTGTGGTGGGGCGAGTTGGGTGTGAGCACCAGATTCATGGTGATGGAGGGAGAGTTGAGTCTGAGTGATGAGCACATAATGCAATATATATATGATGTAATGTAGAGTTATACACCTGGAAGCTATGTAACTGTTACCAACCAATGTCACCCCAATAAGTTTAACAATAAGAAAATATTATTTGAAACGTAAAAGAATTAATTAGCACACAAATGTCTATCACTACAATGGATAAGTGAACTGCAGTGTGTTCTGATAATGGCACATCATACAAGTGAAAATGAAAAACTACTGTTCTCTGCATCAATATGAATGATCTCAAAAATATAATGTTCTGAGGAAGAAGCACACTGTAAAAGATTTCATACTGCATGGCTCAATTTACATATATTAATAATAATATGCTATTTAGGAACCTATACTTACATTTATAATTGTGCTTTTTAGGAATATATACATATAGAGAAGTGCTAAAAGCATAAAGAGAAAAGGAAAATTTTAAATAAAAATTCAGTATAGTGCTTACCTCTGTTGAAAATAGGAAGAGTAGCAGGAATGGGCTTTGGGAGGGGCCTGCAGGGAGTGTCTAGGGTTCTGGTGACATCCTTTGTTATCATAGAATTGCTCTGCAGAGAGCAAGTTGACAATATCTACCAAAATTCCCAAAGCAGAAGGCACGCTGCAAAAATAACCTCACATATGCATAATAATGAATATGCAAGATTATTTGCATCAGAACTCTTTGTGATTCTAAAATACTGGAAACCTTCTATATTCTCTCACTAAGGGATTGGTAGAATACGTCATATTTCCTGCATGCAATGGAACAAAATAGAAGACTGCTGAAGCTCTATATGAATTGATACATAAAGACCTCAAAGACATTGATAAGTGAAAAAAAAAGGTTTAAAACATTGTATATTATACGTCTACATTTATACAAAAATAGGAAGACGAATATAAATTTAAATATGTATATCAGTTCAAAATATATTTTAAAGTATATGCAAAATGATGGGAAGTAAACAGGGTGTTTAGGAGTCATGGATAAGAGGGGGTAGTACTATTTATCAGTTTACACTTTTTCGATGCTGAACTATGTGAAAATATTACTTTTGAGTAAGGGTACAGGACGACTAGAGAAGGGTTTGAGGGAGATTGGTTTTAGCATTGATCTCTTATTTGTTCCTTTTGAATTTTGGGGCTGCAATACAATATTTGTATTAACTACTGGTGAATAAACAAAATGACATTAAAACAATCAACACAGCCATCCAGTTCTTATTCACTAGATTCTGTCAAGAGACTGAAACATAAGTCTGACAGGAAAAGTCAACAGTCATATGACTTCATTCATATGTGGGACATAAAACTGAAAACAACAAAGGAACAAGACAAACAAAGAAACAAAACTCATGGACACCGACAACAGTTTAGTGGTTACCAGAGGGTAAGTCGGGAGGAGGGTGGTGGTAGAGGCATCAAATATATGGTGAGGAAAGGAGAATTGACTCTGGATGGTGAGAACACAATGCAACACATGTGAGGTCTGTCTGGAAAGTTTCCAGCCATGTACTATGAAAAATAGAGCCATTTATTGAAGTAGATACAAGATATTAATACAAGAAATAGTGTACATAGTACAATGACACCTCAGTCCTGTTCAAAGTAGGCACCTTGAGACCCCACACAGTTCTCTCATAATCTCTTCTACTGTTCAAAACACTGAAAAATCTTTTGTAGGAATTGCCATCAGCTGCCTTGTTGTATTTTCCTGAATTTCATCCATGTTCTGAAATCTCTTTCCTTTCAAAGGTGATTTTAATTTTGGGAAAAGCTAGAAGTCCCAGGGCACCAAATCGGCACTGTAGTGGGGCTGAGGTACCTGGGTGATTTGATGTTTCGACAAATAACTCTGCGGGAGACATGATGCATGTGCAGGAGTACTGTCGGGATAAAGCTGCCAATCACCAGTTGCACATAGCTGCAACTGTTTGCGTTGTATTGCATGTCTCAACTGACAAAGAACATGGAGGTAGTAATTACTCCTTAGGAATCAGCTGAACAGTTTTAGCAGAGGAATATTCAAGCCTAACGCAAAAATCTGATGCAGATTTGTTGCTCTACTCATTCAGTTATTTTAAATGTGACAGCTACTGTACCCAGTACAGATTTTCACCCAATGGCGTCTAGTGTCCCCACTGACCAGTATGGTGAAGTCATCACTGTTCATGCATGTGTATTCTAGTCCACTCTCCTTGGCTGCCAGGTTACATCGATGTGACCTAAACTGTATTCGTTATATTGACAAAGGCTGGATTTTTTCTGGGCAGACCTCATATGTGTAGATGATATATCAGAGAAATGTATACTTGAAACCTATATAATTTTACAAACCAACGTCATTGCAACAAATTTAATAAAAATTAAAGCAAGAGAGAGAAACTGAACCAAAAACCTGTCAATGACTAGTGGAATGCCACAGAAAGGCAGCATGTTCTTAAAAAATGGAACTTTTTCTTATTTGTAAAAACACATCACAAAAAGTGACAGGGCTATTTAAAACCCCTACAAATGTTCCTGGAGCATAAGTTGGAAGTTGTGTGGGGAAGCATTGTTGTTGATACCCTCTTTCAGCATTGTGGAGAAAATACCTTCCAGTTTCTCTGGGAATAGTCACAGCCCTTTTAACTTCTTTTTCTCATTAAGGATACTGAGACTTGGATATATATGATCTAATCTTGGCCATGAGTGTCTTTGGGCAAGACACATAAACTCTCTGGGCTTTAATGTCATTTTGTAGAGATGCAAATGTCCCTTCCAAGCCTGTCATTTGATAATGCCAGAGTGAGTGCCAGAAGGCCTCTGGAATTCCAATAACCCTCATTAATAACTCCTTTCTACATGAACACAAATTAGAGCAGCAATTCTTTGAATCTTCCCTTGTAGGATGTTATCAGCTACATGGTTGAACAAATAGGACTTTCTGTTCTATTTTACATAAGTATGAAAATAGATGGGTGCTGGCACTGGTTCACCAATTCAACAATCTTAAGACTGGTATCTTAACCTTTCTACTGGGCAGACCCTCAAGGTCACATGATGGCTGCTACAGATTCTGCCAAACAAGATGAAGACTATTCCCACTATTAGGGAATTCCCCACCTTTCTGCTAGAGGCCACCATTGTTCTAATATTGATTGCCATAGACTAAATTTGCCTTTGCTGGAAACTCATATAAATTGGATCACACATTGTATAATCTTTTGTGTCTGGCTTCTTTCATTGAACTTTTTTTTTTTTTTTTTTGGTGACTCATTCATGTTGCAGTAATTGCTGAGTAGTATTACATTGTAGGAATATACCACCAATTCTTTACTCATTTACTATTGATGGATATTTGACTATTTCCACTTTTCAGTTGTTATGAATAAGGCTCCTATAAACATTCATGTACAAGTCTTTGTGTGAACCCATATGTCTTCATTTGTTGGGTAAAAGAAATGGAATTGATAGGTCATAGGGCTAATGTATGTTTAGCTTTATAAAACACTGCCAAGGAATCCTCCAAAAATGCCTGAAACATTTGTTATTTTTGATGACTGCATAATTCTGGAACTAATACATCACCTATAATGTAATTTTTCCAGATTATTGGACATTTAATTTATATTGTTTTCATATTTCTTTTCTAAAAAGACTAAATGCTGCAATAAACACTTTCATTCAAATCATTTTTATGTTATTAAAATATTTCTGCTGTTAGAATATTAAGTAGAGATAATAGGAGCAGAGTTACTGAGTATTGATTGCCATGACTTTATTTTTTATTTTTTTAAAGTTTATCTTATTGCTCGAAAGAAGTGAGAAAAGTAAGAGTGAGAAAGAAAAGAGAGAAAAGGGGGTAGGGCCTGAGCAGTCTCCATAGTTGTCATTAGTTGCTACATAGTTTCCTTCCACACAATTGGATGTGCGGCCATGTGGGACAGGAACTGAAACAGGGGCCTCCAGGGCATGGGAGGCAAGATCCTTTACCACCGAGACACACTGGCGATTCCCAGTTGTACCGCAGTTCAGCACATGGGTTTGCATGGGCCGGGGCCGGGATTCAATCCCAGGACCTCACAGTTGCAAGGCAAGCTCTCAACCTACTGAGCTATCCTGGCATCCCTGTCATGACTTCTTAATTTCCCAAAAGTCTGTATATGTCCTCAACAAATTTGAGAAATATTATTGTTTTAAAGTGCCTACTTTATTTTTATTGACTTTTAATGTGCACAGTCCTTAAGTGTACAAGTTGAGCCCATAAGTGTACAAGTTTATGACATTTGCAAAAAAGTTCAATAGCTATGGCCTAGATCAAGAAATAGAACATTTCCAGCACCTTATAGACCCTCATGCCTCTCTGAGACTATGTCACACTCACAGAGGGACCTACTAGTCTGATATTGACCCCATAAAGTGATTTCACTTCTGTTTGCACTTCATATAAATTGAATCCTACAGTTTATATTTATTTATTCTCATGTGCCATGTTTAAAAGACAAAATAGAGCAATTATTCAAATCCAATCTCAATTCCTGATAATAATGGGAATGAAAAACAACATTTTGTAAACATGATGGTCTCCATTTGTTGAGCTACAAAATGCATAGCAGGTGCTACCTCAAAATTTTACATCTATAATCCCATTTAACCTTTTCAACAATCCAGTGAAAATATATAATTATACCCATTTTCTAGTTAACAAAATCTGAGGCTAAGAGTTGAAATTAACTTGCCCAATCTCACAAGGTTAGTATGCAACTCAACAAGAATGTATGCCCAGCTTTGTTTGACATCATCCAGCTGTGTCTGACCTCACAGCCATGGACATTAGTCCTTTAGAATTGCAAATACTCAGTCATCATTTAAAAGGTCTAAATAAGTATCAGAGGATGCTTGTATGGGCTCTGCTTTTCTCTGCTCTTTAACAAAAGAGAAAGGCAAGCTGCTAGAGGTGAAGGATCATAAGTCAACTCGACTAATGCAATTGCCAAGCATGCTTTTCTGAATCAACTATGTCCTTCAGTCATTAGCTGCTTTGCTAGAAAACTGAAACAGTAGGTGTATATTAATATTGCAGCCCACGGCTAGCAATATAACTGCTAATCGAGGTCATTTTTTCATTAAAATGTAATTATTACCCCAGGACATCCATATACAAAATTATACAGAATGTAATGAACAAAGTAGCCGATGCTGGAAAAACAGCATGGATTCAAAAAAGTACACTGTGAGTAGAAACAACACTTACACTGAAAATTTTACCATATTAGAGGACAATAAGGACGTTCACTGCCCAGGAAAAATCAATAGAAAGGTAAGTCAAAGCAAGGGCTGATACCTAATGGCATCTAGAAGCACAGGGCACCATTTCATGGAAGTGAATTTCTAATCCCAATTGGGAAGAAGATACTAATTTGTATAATGGGTTGGAAATTGCAAAGAGGTTTTTACATTACAGAAACAAGGTCCCAGTTAAAAGAAATCAAAGAAAGATGTTATGATGTGTTTTGTAAAAACGCATGCATCAAAAGACACTTATCAGCAAAGAAATGGATGGAGCCAGTACTTTAATTTTCAAGTCTTTGTGATAACTTCATTCATAGGAATGAATATAGGAACCCAAATGGGTTTTTATAAATTTCTATTAAAAACACAAAATATAAAAGGTAAAGTTGCATGTGCATAAATCATAAGTACACAAGTTAATGAAATTTCACACAGTTAACAGACCAAGTAACCTCTACCCACATTATGATACAGAACATACATATACTGTGTCCCAGGAGCCCCATACCTCATCCTTGTTACTGCCCCACTCCAAAAGTAACCATTATTCTACCTTTCTCCCTAAAGGTACCCATTTGTAGTAAGGCAAAGCTTCAAGTAAGCATAACACTGCTTTAGGAAAAAAATAATGAAAATTGTTAGCCAATTCCAATTTGTATTTGAGGAGTTAAAAAAGTGTCATAACAATTTAACAGTATAGAGTTACTGAAAGAGAATTTGACATCCCCCTCCAGCACTTGTGCAGAAAAAAAGAAGTTCATTTTCCCTTATTTTTTACTAATTTTCAAAATTTCTCTTCATTTAATTCAAGTGATATTAATGGATAACACAGAACTGATCTTTCTTTGAAGTTCTTTATCTGTCATGTGACTGCAATGCCTCTGACTGTTCCTAAGACAGGAAAACTGAGTTAGTTTTTCCAGGGTCCCTGTGCAGCGATTTCCCTGAAGTCTGCTTTTCACAGTGGGGGGTGGGGTGGGGTGGGGTGGGGGGCGGCATCAAATATATGGTGATGGAAAGAGAGCAGACTGTGGGTGGTGAGCACATAATGCAATATGTAGACAATGCAATGTAAAACTGTATACCTGGAATCTATGTAATTTTTATCAAATTTATTCGGGTGACATTAATTGATATCAATTATATTGTTTCCAGGTGTACAATTCTACATTACATTGTCTATACATCGCATTGTATGCTCACCACCCAGAAGTATGTAATTTTTACCAACCAATATCACCCCAATAAATTTAACAAATTTTGTTTTGTTTTGTTTTTGACAGAGAGAGAAAGAGAGAGATACAGAGACAGAAAGAGTCCTGGGGTCCGCATGGGCCAAGGCCAGGGCTAGGGCCGGGATTCAATCCTCGGTCCCCAGCGCTACAAAGTGAGCGCTTAACCCACTGAGCCATCCTGGCTTCCCCAAAATTTAACAATTAATAAAAGAAAAAAGAAAAAAAAAGGGGAGAAGAAGAAGAAAAGAAGAAGTTGGGACCAAGAAAAAAAAAAGATCTTTCAGTGCTAGAAAGCATAACACAATCAGTTGGAACTGGAACAAATGATGTCCCCTTGGTTCAGGTTTTAAGTGTGAAATTAACCAGCCTAATTGAGATTGATTAACTGAACTTGGCCTTATCAAAATCATAATTAAATTAACTTGAATATTACCATGCAAATATTTATGACATTTCAACCCAAAATAAATTCAAACCTTGAAAATGCTTATGAATACACAATACTGATTATAATTGAGTAGCAAACATTTCTGCCAAGATTGAGCTTTCCCCATAATTGGCCTGCAGTTGACTCTTTGTTTTCTTTCCCTGTCTATAATGGGTTAAGGTGATATTTGATAATGAATTTATTTTCATCTCATCATCCATCAACCTTCAATCTGAAATTGAAAACTTTTTTTTCCTCCTTCCTTAATTGGTATCAGTCAACAGCTTCTTTTGGACACTTATAGGCAACTGAAGGGATGTAGGTTGCTAATCATGATTTTCTTTTAAATGTTTGTTTGTTTATATCTGAAAACAAGTGACTGAACATTTACCCTCTGCTCACATCCCTTCAAATAGTCTCAGCAAGCCCCAAAGGCACCTGGGATGATGCTTTTAGGAGGGGCTGCTCCAGTGTTCACAGCTCAAAGCAGTAAAACATCACACTCTCTGCCTTCCTGTCCTACATCCCACTCCTATTGGGGAAGAGTACAACTATTTCTTGAGAAAATGAAGAGGGCATAAATTACTCGGACAACGTTTTTAGATGACACTGATTAATAAATCTTGGAAAGCATTGTTCACTTTTCATGACAAACAACCCAACTCAGGTTTATAAACAGTGCCCTGAACAAGTTTCATGATACAACATTTTGTAACATTTAAGCAGACCCTGCAGTGTGACACTCCGTTTTATTTCTTAATTGCATTTTCTGCTCCATTTAACTTTACCCAACCGGATTTATAAATACTTAATCAGATCATTGCTGCCTGCTTAAAATGAGAAAAGAAACCCTGGCTGATACTCTTGGCCAAACATGACCTTGAAAAGACAAAGACAGACAATGTTACTCCTTATTTGCATTTAGAAAGAGAAACATGTCATAATTGATTAGCAAAATTGAGTTTTTGAAAATAATTGACCCAAACTTAGGTAACCATGGGGAATATTTAAAAAAATCAAAAAGTTATCATTCCTGTCCCTCCCCCCAAAACCCAGAGATTAATTTTTCTCACAATGTATTGAATTTTGAAATAAATAAATAATTTTCTTTTGGGCTTCTATATTTGTTTTGTTGCTGTTTTGTCAATTTTATTTTTCAATTTTTAACCAAACATGAAAATGTCTGTTAGAAGTTTTCTGTATTATATTTTACAATTAATTAATTAAACAATTTATTCATTATTATAAAATCTTGAGTGTTAATACTCCCTACCTTATTCCATGTAATACATGCTTGGCATGCTGGCCTCTAGGCACAAAAAGCCACAGGGATCATTTTCAGATCCCTCCAAACTGCTTCCTCTGTGTATCAATGGGCCTCTTGAATCTTCCCGGTCTCACCACAAATGCTCACAGTGCACCAGAATCTCCTTCCTTCCCTCTCACTTCACATTGATCTGAACGTCATCTTGATGCACTGGGCACTGAGTGCCTTCCACTTGTCCCCTTTCAATGGACCTAAAACTGTGGTTTAATGACTCAGTGATGTTTACTGATACCATCACTGCTGCCAAACATTTATCTATCTCACACCTTCCTGAGACTTTCCATGAAATCCTCATACTATTGCACTCTTTTCATTGATGTGCTTTTCCTTCCTTATTTTATTTTTTTGTCTTTAGGTTGGTATTCATATGTACATTTTAGTAGGATTAAGATCATTTCAAAGCTTCCTCTTGACGCTCATTCTTGTTCCATGGACATGTTAATTTTTTTTTTTTTCTTCTGAATTCTCACAAAATCACAAGTTTCCTGGGCCTTACTCATCATTTTCCCCATCATGCCCCTGATTGTGAGACCAGTGACTGAAACAGAGCAGGTACTCAAACATGGATGGTATAAGTATATCACACTGGACCATTTTCTTCCTGTAGATGGTGGTGAGAATCTATATGCAGGTGTGTCCTATCTTGTGGCTTCCCTGGGCCACATTGGAAGAATTGTTTTGGGCCACACATAAAAGATATTAACAATGATTAGCTAAAAAAAATGCAAAAAAATCGCATAGTGTTTTAAGAAAGTTTACAAATCTGTGTTGGGTTTCAAAGCCGTCCAGGGCTGCATATGGCTCATGGGCCACGGATAAGACCAGTTTGATCCTACAGTGTTCTCACCCTGAACTGCTTATTGCACTGAGGACCACAAAACAACTATAGCCAACATTCCATTTGAAAGCTTGGCTTGCACAGTGCAGCAGTTTGACTATAATGCCAGCTTGATTGAGCCATGCTTCCATTTGAGACTTGTTCATTTGAAAACAGAGGAATCCCCTTATCTTTCTTGCTTCAATAGAATGGTTGAAAATAAATATATGATGGAAAAGTATACTTTAATGAGGTATTATTACCAAAAAAATGTATATGTTGTTAATTGGATCTTGGATTCAATGTTAGAGAGGCACACTTTCACTGGTTGTGGGACTCTCATCGATGACCCTGCTGAATCAACAACCTGGCTTTCATTCTAGTTTCAAATGTAGTCAGTAGCTCTTAAGAGTGTCTACTTCTGTTTCATATCTTTCCCTGTGCTAGTAAATCCTGCTTTGCTCCTGTATCTTGACTAGGCTCTTGCAGGGTCTAGCACAGGGGTGGCGAACCTTTTGGCGATTGGGTGCCAAAGTTTATGAAATAAGAGTATACTCGCTCGACTCGCGTGCCAACCCATCGAGTGAGATAGAGGTTATCGATTATTTTTATGTCTATAAGAGCATAAACAATAATTTTTTAAATGGTATTCACAGCTCCACATGCTGAAATAATTGCTCCGCGTGCCACTTTGGGCAAGCGTGCCACCCCCGGTCTAGCACAAACATGTCCAACCTGTGGCCCACAGGCCATCTATAGTGCAGGATGGCTTTGAATGTAGCCCAACAAAAATTAGCAAACTTTCTTAAAACATTGTGAGATTTTATTTTACTTTTTGATACTTTTATGGCTCATCAGCTATCATTAGTCTTAGTGTATTTTATGTGTGGCCCAAGACAATTCTTCTTCCAATGTGGTCCAGGGAAGCCAAAGGTTGGACACCATGGCTCTAGCACATTATCAGATACAAGTACTCCTGCTCTCTGTCAGTTCCCTGAAAGAAGCATGGTGTCACCTCTTTATGAAGATTCCTAACTCCTCTATCCTTCTAGTGAACTGTTCTCATCTTTAAGATTTAGGTCTAGAATCTCCTCTTCTGTCAGGTGGTTATTTTCTTGTCCCTCTGCAAAGTGGCATACACACAGTATATGTGACATACCACCTTATACTGAATGCCCTATGTTTTTGTCTGTAAACGTTTTAAGAACTGTTAAGCCTGGAGCTCTGCCGTATTCATCTCCAGGACCATAGCAAAGGGCACACAGAAAATCTTTGATGGATGGTTTTTGGTTGAATGAATGCCTGACCACTCAATTACTACATCTATCATGCCTAAGACTTTAGTCACCAGACTTCACAGAATTGAAAACCTTTACACATGACTTATAGTATATAGACCCAAACTAAAAAAATAATGCATAAGTGAGTAACAGGACCGTAATTTCTCACCTTCTATAAAAGCCCGAGATTCTTAAAGAAACAAGGCAATCCAAAACGTTTCTAATTTGGCTAATTATAGCTGTGGCTATTTCTCATGCTATAAAAATAACTCAGGGGAAGCCGGGATGGCTCAGTGGGTTAGGCGCTCACTTTGCAGTGCCGGGGACCAGGGATCAAATCCCGGCCCCGGCCCGTGCGGAACCATGTGCTGAACTGGGAGCTCCCCCAGTTCAGTTCTCTCTCTGTCTCTTTATCTCTCTCTCTCTCTCTCTCTCTCTCTCTCTGTCAAAAAAACAATAAAAATAAATAAATAAATATTTTTTGGGGAAGCCGGGGTGGCTCAGTGGGTTAAGCGCTCACTTTGCAGCGCTGGGGACCAGGGATCGAATCCCAGCCCCGGCCCGTGTGGAACCATATGCTGAACTGGGAGCTCCCCCAGTTCAGTTCTCTCTCTGTCTCTCTCTCTGTATCTCTCTCTCTCTCTCTCTGTCTCTCTCTGTAAAAAATAAATAAATAAATATTTAAAAAGAAAAAAAAAATACTATCTTAAAAAAAAAAAAGAATGGTTAAAAAAAAATAAATAAAATAACTCACTGGTTTTAGAGGTTCCTGTGCTTACAGGTCCAAAAGGAAAAGCCTCTGATAGATGAGATTGGGATCTTGGCAGGAGCATTCATTCCCGTTGATTTCCAAGAGAGGACAATAGCTCTCTGCTCCATTTAGATTGGGCTTGGCCATGTCTCTTTAGCCTCATCAAGAGCATAGTGATTGGACATTGGGCTCAACCATGTGACTGGCTTTGACCAGTGTAATATTAGAAGACGTGATGCATCAGAAGCTAAAAGGGTGCTTCTCTGGTTGAATGTGCTCTCATAAGCATGGCCCAGCACTAGGAGGAGAGCATGGCTCATAGAAAGTGAACAAGATGTCTATAAGGTGACCGCCTCACCTAATCCACCCAGCTGAGCTGAGTCTAGATAAAAGTCCTGAGCTGACCTGATAGGAGTGATAATAAATGAGATTTGGGTTAAGCCACTGTATAATAACTTTTGGGGTATTTGTTATGCATTAACATTTAATGTGTATCTATTTTATATGAGCTTTATGTTGTGCCTCCCTCAAAGCCATGCCCAACTAGACAGCAACTTATTTCTAATTGAGGCACTGAACATTGAACTGAAAAGCAGAGGTTGGGAAGGAATTTCCAATTAACCGTTCTCTGATCTGGTAACACAAGCTTTAGAGAGATCATGCATCCATTTGAATAATCAAGTTGATGGGATACAGGAAAATAGCTACATAGAAATGCTCTCATATAATGTCCCAAATTCACAGTGTGGTTGGAAGAGAGCTAAGGGACAGATACATAATCAGAGTAAAACTAATAATTGTATAAAACATAAATATATTTAGTGTCATAATTACAAATGTAATTTAAAATAATGGTATCTTCATGCTAATAGTTATTAGTTTAATAAAACCACTGCTCTAACAAAGCAGATGCTATTGCAGAAACAGCTCTCTAATTGAAGGGCCATTTTATGGTCACTTTAAGACAGAAAGAGTAAATAAGTGGTAGTACTGTTAATAGTCTGTGGCTGTTCCTCCAAAATGAATACCGTATATGGAAACTTCTACCGTTTTCTAGATAGCAATACTTTCTGTCTTATTAACATTTTGCCTTCCCACCCGCTCTCTTTTAAACTGATGACTGTCAGTGAGTCTAAATATTTTTCAACCTTAAGATCTTGTTACTCAAATGTAGCCTGCAAGTCAGCAGTAGCAGCAACAGCCTTGGGAGATTGCTAGAAATGTCAAATCTCAGGCCCCAGTGCAGAACTGCAGAATCAGGCTCAGAATCCGATTTTAGCAAGAGCCACAGGTAATCTATATGCACATTAAAATATGCAAAACACTGCTCTAAAAGACAGCTCCTTCATATGATCAAGAAGATGTATTACAATCCAATACCCCAAATTCTATGAAAAACTAGAAGCATTTCTATATAATTAAATTAAAGTTCTATTATTCTCAATGTGGGCTATGGACCAGCAGCTTTAGCGTGGTCTGGGTACTTGTTAGAAAACCAGGATCTCATCCCACTCCTGCACTACTGCCAAAGAATACATTTTAACAAGCGCCCGAGGTGATCTGTATAAATATTAAAGTTTGAGAAGCACTGATCTAACGTATCCTTTCTAAGGACTTACTTTACCTATGTAGCAAAAGATAATAATAGAAGAATCACCATTTATTCAGACTATACGAGATATTTCATGAGGCTAACTAAAATACGAGGGCTATTTGGGAAGTATCCAGCCATATAACCATTCTCATTATATTGACAATGGCTGGATTTTTTTCTGGACAGCCTTCATATATTGCTTTAACTTTTAGCCATGATTTTTGTTGTTAGAGCAAAAACAACACTATAAGAGGTCCCCAACCCCTAGGCCACAGACCATTACTGGTTCGTGGCCTGTTAGGAACAGGACCACATAACAAGAGGTAGGTGGGCTCTTTAGAGCTGCTCCCCATCAGTTCGATTACTTCCTGAGCTCTGCATCCTGTCAGATCACCAGTGGAATTAGATTCCCATAGGAGCCTGGACCCTATTATGAACTGCACATGCGAGGGATCTAGGTTGCGTGCTCCTTATGAGAATCTTGTGCCTGATGATAAGGTAGAGCTAAGACGGTGATGCTAGGGCCAATTCTGCATTATGGAGAGCTGTGTAATTATTTCATTATCTACTACAATGAAATAATAGAAATAAAGTGCATAATAAATGTAACATGCTTGAATTATCCCGAAACCATTATTCCCTCCACCCAGTCCATGTAAAATCCTCTTCTACAAAACCAGTCCCTGGTTCCAAAAAGATTGGGGACCGCTACTCTGTGAGAACAATATTGTTCAGGGATAGAATTTCTTGCTTCATTATGACAGATAATCTTACTTCTTAATAATAAATTTTTAAATGCTTTTGTTTCTTTAGCTCTGGTAAGCACTTGATCATTTCCTTTGAAAGTATTCTGGCCCTATCCTTACCCTGGAGGTTTTACGGAACACTATCTTATTTCATGAGATATATAATGGTAGCAACTGGCAGACTGGAAATACAATTCTACAGGGCTTTAATGGAACGTAACCCTTGGTTTCAGCACCTGTTGTATATATTGTATATGACTTCATTTTAATTGTCCAATCAATTCCAACACCCTCAATGCATTTTAATGAAAATAACCATCTACACTGTAAGAAAATGTAATTTGTCTTGCAACTTACCCTGAAAAGAGTGCTCACTCTGTGCAGTGATGTCACTTAATAGATTACTTTTCCTGTGTGTAAATGAGTTAGTGTACATGTGTGCCATTCATTACTGCATAACACATGCAACCAGGAGCTCTAATACTGAGTACGTAGCTTAATAAGTTTGTTCACAGTCATATAACCTCTTAGATGAAAGAATATGTCCACTACCCTTGAAGTTTTCCTGTTGTCTCTTCGGTTTGATTAATATTTCCTGTTTTTGTATGTCATACATGAAATAAATACAGTGTGTACTTGTTTGTGCCTAGATTTATAAACTGAATCTTTTTGTTTAAACATTAAATCACCCCCCACCCCAACCACAAGGTTTAAAAAAAGAAGAGAGAGAAAAGTTGACATTAAGTTCTTCAAAAATATAAAAACAGTTCACTTAATATTTTGGAGGTATAGTAGGTTTATATTTACAAAGCTTCAGTGCCTCCCTCAAACAAAACACAGAGAAAAAGGAAATTAAACTATTTGGTAAAAAAATTTTAAACTATCATATGTTTTAAACTAAAACAGTTAAAAATATAAGAATTATATTCAAAAAATTTAAGAATTATAAACATGGCATTTGTGTCTAAAGCTTGAATTTTGATATTGAAATTCTGACTTACTTACAGCTTATTTATATAGTGTTTTTTTCATAAATTCTCATGCTATCTCAGTGAATCAGAAATGTGATAGCACACTTAACTTCATAGAGTTCTGATTAAAACTTCATCGTTTTAATTCCAAAAGAACTGATCATTTAATTCAAAATCTATTAAATATTTTATCACGTGGGCTGACATTTTAGAATGCAAACCTGTTTTATTTTTTCCTGCATCTGTTTAAAATAATGATTTTCCTATCTGAAAAAGTTTATGTGGATACATAGCAAAACCCCTCTGCTTTAGAAAGAATCCAGTTGAAGTTTAATTAGCTTCAGTAGAACAGTAATTAAAAATAAATTTACTTCTGTGAGAATAGTAAATTTTTAAATTACAGTTTAAAAAAGAACATTATTATCCTTAAAAAAATAACTCAGAAACTCAGACAATTAATTTTGTTTTGAACACAGAGGATTAGGTTTGACAAGTGGAAATTTTCTAACATGAAAGTAACCTGTCCTGAGTTCTGAAATCATGTGGTTGAGAGATGAACAAGCTCCTCATTATATTTGACACTTGATTCACTCTGGTATTGTCAGTTCAATGATCTTTGGGTCTCATACATAGTAGAGAAAATGATGACTTGTGCATTCCTAGAGAATCTTCTCACCCTCTTTGCCCCTTGCTATCCACAAAATCTATTCATTGGTCAATCAAGACATTGTGCAGTCCTCCACTGTGAGCCATAAATTCTAATAATTGCCAGAAATGATGGCGAAAAGTGTTCCATAATGTAATCCCTCAAAAGAAAGCCGAAATACAAGGAAAGACACAAAGCAGTTGGCAAATTTTTTTGTTTTTGTTGTGTGTGTGTGTGTGCCTACACTAGTCCTTAAATGACCCAATGGGCAATAGCAGATGGAGCTGTCACTTGAAAAATGACAATTATTCCTGAGTCTTCAGAAGAAAGGCTAAGTTATAGTCATCTCAACAGTCTTTTAATACTTCCAAATGTGTGTTTGTGTGTGTGTCTTTTCAACTGCTCTCTTTTACCTTTAACAGCTTTTCTCATGCCAGTATCTGTACTAAACCGTGCTATCAACTAACCTAAAAAATCCTTGGAGGTTAATTAACTGATATATTTACTCTCTCGTTGCTGTCTTTTCAGAGTCTTTTATAAGCATAAAGAATAACATAGTTTGATCAGGAACATTAACTAGCTTTCTTTTAGAATACAAACAAAATGGTAAATATCGACCACCTTTGCTTTCTACCCCAGACAGGATCTCATTGAAACATTTTTCATTTCAATTTGTGTTCATTTCCAGAGCACCTAAAAAAATACGTTTAATCACCTCCCTGCTTCAGTTCAGAATGATAACTTCATTTCCAACTTGTCTTAGAAGGATTAGTGCTCTCTCATGTGAAATGTGCTCTAGAAGCATAGTGAATCAAGGCACCATTTCTATTATCTAGTCAGACACAGGCAGGGGACATGTGTGATTTTTTTTTCCCACAGCAGTTTTGCACAAAGACCCAAAATATTATTGGATACCAGTGAAGTTTTAGCAGTAAATTGCTACTACTGCAGAGAGGTTAGGCTTTAATGGCGAATGGATTGTATTTTTATTTATTGATATTTAGGAAAAATATAATTAAAATATGAAACTGTTTAGGTAGTAATGTATACAAGTGTAGGGCAGAGGGAGTTGTCTGCCCCATGAGCAGGTAACAAGGGAATGCATTATCTGAAAGATTTTCTTTAAAAAATTATAATTAAAATTTGTTTGCTTTTTATATCATCCTCTCCTGGAAATTCTTAATAATGTCAGCAATAAAATACCCTGCCCCAAAAAAGGTTTGTTGGTTTTACTTTTAAATAATTACTAGGTTACTGCTGAATTTTCATTTTATATATATATACACATATATATACATATATATGTATATATATCCTACAACTCTATCTATACTGTATAAGTATATGAGGGCTGTCTGGAAAAAAATTCAGCCATAAATGTCTCTATTTTTCATATTACATGGCTGGATACTTTCTGGACAGCCCTCATATATTTCAATTATATATACAAATTATTTATATATTTACATACTATAATATACCGGTATTACATATAAATATTTATTAAATTTATTTTCCTTGATATTACATTTATTTCTATACATTTCAATACATTTATTTACATTAAATATATATATTTATATGTACACTTGTATATGTCTTAAATGAGCACATTTTTATTACTTAATTTTTAAATAACCATTGTATCCTACATGGAAGCTCTTTTGGAGAACTCCTAGTTACAGTTCACTTGTGACACACAGCTGACATATACAGACTCAACACCATATGTTTATTTTTAGGACAAGAACCAAGTAAGTTTGGTTTGAAATAACTCACTTTGGTCAATGACCATGTCTCCAGCCCACGGTAATACATACACTAGAGTTTATACAGTAGTTTAAACATAAGCAAAGATTGCACAGTGATGATAAAGAAGAAATAGAACTTGAATCATTTCAAGTCTGTCTTTTGATGAGACCTCTTGGTATCTAATCTGTGTTTAAAAATTAAAGCAGTGAGAATATGAATTTGAGGTGTTATATATCTGTTGGGTAAGCCAAACTTGTAGTTCATATGTAAATATAATTGTTGTATTTTTGGTTGCTCTTTAAAAACAAATCCACATATCATTTTACTTATTACATATTCAAAATTACCCTATTATTTGGTAAGGTTATCTCCATAAATCTATGCTAGCCTCACTGAGAGATGGGACTATTTTCTAAATGGGGTTGGGATGCTAGTCATTTGGCATGTCTTTAAATTATGTAAAGAGGATTTTGTTGTTGTAAATTCTATAATTTTCTGAATCAATTCTTTTCCTGTGTTATTTTTAAGTTAAGCCAACTGAAAAGCTTAAAATTATCTTGGACACCACAGCACACAGCTATCAAAAGGTGCCTGGCAAAACTGCAATCTTTTCTTTTTGAAATAAATTTTTGATATGATAATACAGAGGCTAGGGTAGCAGTAAAGAGTACTAGATGCTGCAAGAGTCTACCTTGAATTTGCAAACCTTAAAATTAAAAATAATAATGAACTGCAAGGTCATAGCTTTAGAAAGGGAGATACATAAAATTCTAATACTCAATGAAGAATATTTGATAACAGTGTATTTCTTATTCCATACTTTTCTACTGTGTTTATCAATGGATAGTACTAAAATATTTCTTTTTGAGTGTTGTGTTCTTAACCTTTTTGTAACTGTTGTACTATCTATTCTACCCAATGTCTGCCACTAATTTCTCCAATCTGTTCCTTGGTAGGGAATATAAAAATATGCACCCCTATATCTATCCCTACAAGGCAGCTCCAGCTTACCATCTACTTGTGGCAGATTTTCATTGCCCTGTGGTCCAAATCTACTGTTACTCTGATAGTCATGAAATCCTGCTCTTGGCTTGAATCTTAGCCTTGATGGATTCTTGGCCTCTTGATGGACACCGAACTCTGTTATTCCTTTTCTATACCTTGACTTTGATATTTGCTTATTGCTGATTGTGGCACCTGGGAAATCATACTACTTAAAACTTACACTATCCTAAAGAATTTATAACTTATAACTTACTCTAATCTTTGGCAACTGTTACTTCCCAGTTATTTTCTCAGTTACTGTTACTTTCTCAGATCCCAACAGTCTTAAAGTAACCTCTAACTTATTGATATCAATACATTTCTACCTAGTGTGATTAATGTGCTCTTACAATTTATTGTTGAAACCATGAAACCTGTGAATAAGAAATTGGTTTTATTATATAATTAGACATATATAATATTTCTATTAAAACTATTTTTTAAATGAAATTTCAATAATATTATATTAAAAATGAAAAATCTGGGGCCAATGATAAACTGGACAACAGATGTCATCTGAGATCACATCAAATAAATTGGGGTACATGGTCACTTTTTTCATAACTTTCTTTGGCTTACAAAATGTATTTTTAGATTAGTTGTGGTCAATTAGATGAACTGATTATTTGAACTCTACCTTGATTGTCAATTCACTTAAAAAAAAATAGCCAGCACTTGGAAATTCATTTATAATGGGCCTAGTATTCTTTTAAACACATCTATGATTGTAGCTTCATTAAACCTCTGATTTTTCCTCTGATGTGTTTAGCTTATTAAAATGTATAATTTTCAAGTTCATTACTCATGGAGAAGTTCCTTGCTAGTTGCTAGGCATGTTAAAACACAGAATTTCCATGTTTATTATAGAGAACACCATAAAATATTTGATACTGATAATTTCACATTGAGAAAAAATTAGTTGCTTAAGTAAAATATTCAAATATCTCAAAGATAATATTAAAAATAATTATTATCAGTTAAGGAATTTCAGTTGTGTTAGGTTCAAGTCTACAAAACTAGAAACGCTTGGTTAGGATTACTGGCCAGATGTTAACAAACAAATACTTTTTTTTTAATCAAGTTTTTAATTTTGGGGAAGCCAGGATGGCTCAGAGGGTTGAGTGCTTACTTTGCAGCCCCGGGGTCTTAGGATGGAGTCCTGGGCCTGGCCCCCGCTCGTGCGAACCCATATGCTGAACTGGGGTGAGCTTCCCATGTGGGAGGCCCCCAGTTTGGCCAACTGCTCACGGAGGCATGCTTCCCATGGGGTTGGCCCTCGTCCCAGTTCTCACCCTGTGTGGCCCCGTGCCCACCTGTATGAAATGAAACTACAAGTATGCTGAAAACTAATGACGTACAACTATGGGGATTGCTCTGGGTCCTGCCCCTTCTCTCTCTGTCTCTCTCTCTGCATCAAAAACTATAAAATAAACCTTTTTTTTTAAGTTTTTATTTTTTTTAAAGGGAAGTAATTATTTCTCAAAACCTTGCACACCAAATAAAGCAACCAAAAATCAAACAATGCTGTATTGGCTCCAGTATTATATTAAACCGAGTTATAATGACCAGTATTTGAGTAAAAAAAAGGAAGAAGAAAAGAGAAACCAGGGAAACGCACAGACTCAGTGTAATGATCTCTGTCCAAAACCAGAGTTAAGACTTACTTCCAAAACAGCATGCTAAATTCTCCAGCTGTGACAAGAGTTATTCCCTCAAGGAAAAAATGGAAAACAGTGCTCTCCCAGTTGTCCTTTTGACAGATTCCTCCAATAATAATAGCAAGTAATTTGCATGTAATCTAACGCATCTCTAATTAAATTACCTCATTCACTCCCTTAAAGATCAATGAGTTTCTCCAAACAGATGTGACATAATTACCAGCTCCCAAAGACTGCTTCTGAATTGGGCCAACTGTGCTTTCTCCCCCTCTCTTCTAGATAGTAAAATTTCCAGTGGCCTCTTGGAGAAGAGTTCATCTTATTGAGCAATTTGACAATTTTGGAAAATTGTCCACATCATATCTAGCAAAACAGGATATACAAGAGCTGTCTGGAAAAAAATCCAACCATAAATGCCTCTATTTTTCATATTACATAACTGAATACTTTCTGGACAGCCCTCGTATTTTATGTAGCATTCCACTTTATATTATAGTAATAAGAAATTTGTCAGTGCAAAGGTTTTAGAGACTTTAAAATTTCCATTAGAAACAAACACCAAACAGACTAGTAGGATGCATCTCCCTAATTCTTTCTATTCCTTTCCTTCATTAACTGGAGAAAGGCATAAACATTTGATTGATGCTTAATTCACCAAATGCATTAATTCAAAATATCTCTGGTGGGGTTAACTAAAACTGATTTCCATTCCCTACATCCCAGCTCATGTTTCCAGACTAGTTACAGTGGGTTGACACGGAGCAAGCTGCTGAGTCTCAGGCTTGCTCTCTGCTCAATCAGAGAGGAGGCGACAAAATGAAGAAACACCAATGGCCAGGTAGAACCACCTGGTAGAACTGTTCTTAGAAGCACATGGCAAAAAGATTGCCATTGGTTCTCCATGTTTCTTTATCACAGTAAAAACTTTCCAGTGTCCTCCTTCTTAAGGGAAAAGCCACAAAAGAGCATAACTGCCCATGGACCAATGCCACACCAGCAATACGAAACAATTTACTGGTATTCTGCTTTC
Source organism: Craseonycteris thonglongyai (assembly GCA_004027555.1). NCBI lineage: Eukaryota > Metazoa > Chordata > Mammalia > Chiroptera > Craseonycteridae > Craseonycteris > Craseonycteris thonglongyai. The sequence continues at coordinate 5,598 of PVKE010018960.1, read as the reverse complement.
AAGGTTTTTTAGGAATCAAATATTTTCTGGTGATTTATGGGTTAAACTGTGTTTTAAGTTGAGGTCAGAGGACAGCATAAGAGCAATAGGAGAAGAAGAAAACACGAAAAACAAAGACAGAGAATGAGGAGAAAAGATGGGCGTGGGGGGCTAAGGCATAGTCACATATTATTTTCTAACTATGTGAATTTCAATGTAACCCCAAAACATCCTGTGGCCCAGCTGATAGCTAAGTTATGTTAGTCTTCTTTGCCATTCTTTTTGGTATTTCTAGGGCATTGCACGTGTCTGCCCATTTTGAAGTTAAGTGTGGCCATGTGGTTTGCATTGATCAAGGAAATGTTAGCTGTGTCACTTATAAGAGGGCACCTTAAGAATTAGCACAGGACTTGTCATTTGCCCTTTCCTTCTGCCACAGCAATTGGCAATGTAACACATGATGGCTCCTCCATCACATGGACCTCAGAGTGAAGATGGCAGCGAGCACAGCCCCCAACAATCTACAATGAAATTTGGCTCCAGGAGTCCCTCCTTACCCAGTCCCACTTTCTGCGGGTTGTTACCCATGATCAATCTCAGTCCAAGAATATAAAATGGGAAATTCCACAAGTAACAAATTCCTAAGTTTTAAATTACATGGAGGAAAGCCGGGATGGCTCAGTGGGTTAAGCGCTCACTTGCAACCCCGGAGACTGAGGATCGAGTCCCGGCCCGGGTCCATGCAGACCCATATGCTGAACTGGGGAGTGCCTCCAGTTCGGTTCTCACCGGGGTGAGACCCTGGCCCAGTTCCTGCCCAGTGCAGCCCCAAGCCCACCTGTGGAATGAAACTATGTGGAAAAACTGAGGCTGTGCATCTATGGAGACTGTCCTGGGCCCTCCCCCTTCTCTCTGTTTCTATCTCTGTATCTTTCTCTGTCCAAAACAATAAAGATAAAACTTAAAAAATATATAAATTGCATGGTGTTCTGAGAAGCATGATGAATTCTTAATGCCATCTTGCTGTGTCCCATCCCAGACGTGAATCATCCCTTTGTCCAGTGTGTTCACACTGTATATACTGCCCACCTGTATGCCACTTAATGGCTGTCTTATTTAACAGATCAGTTGAGTCAGAGAGAGAGAGAAAGAGAGCAATTCACCTAATTTTTAATACAGTATATTGTTATAGTTTTTCTATTGTATTATTAGTATTGTGGTTAATCTCTTACTACGTCTAATTTATAAATTTAACTTTATCATAGGTATTCATATATAGGAAAGAACATAGTCTATATAGAGTTCAGTACTATCTGCCATTTTAGGTATCCACTGGGGGTCTTGTAACGTATCCCAGGTGGATAAGGGGAGATACTATAACAATGGGAATTGACAGAGAAATATACTTTTTGTATGAAGCTCTTTTGCCAATACTCAATTTAAACTATGCCTTCCGTATAGATTTTTTATGTCCCTTGCCTCTTCTTTCTGTCCTTGCTCCAACTCTAGAGATGTCAAAAGCATCACATTGAGTATTATAGGAAAAACAGAGATAAGAAGTGGCAATAGGGACAAAGCTGGCCACGTTGTATTCTCCCCAGAAAGCTTGTAAGTAGGGTAACTTACAAATTCATTGCGTAAATAAAACTTTTACACTCTACTTGCTTAGAATTTAAATTTTTTTATATTAAATGTTTAAGTTACTTAATATTTAAAAGCAAAATATACTCCCACCATTCAAAATTCAAAAAGTAAAACCAAAGTATATAAAAAATACCCACCAAACCCAGATTCTCTCAGCTCAGGCCCAAACCCCACTTTCTAAACTATTTTTTTTTATATTCATGTATGCTTCCAGAGATTTTTAAGTGAAGGTACAAGAAATACAAATATGCATTTTTATTTTAATGGTGTAATAGACTACCGTAGTCACAGTTTTGAGTATTTATTTAAAATGAGACTGTAAATATGTGACAATAATCTAAATCATTGTTATTTATTAGGGAAAGAAGAAAATAAATCAATAGAACTGAAGTAAAAGTGTGTGAGAGAAGAAATAAAGTAACTTTATTTTCTCTCTATATATATATTCAATAAATCCGCGTGATTGTACAAGGTTCAATAGAAAATGAAAGAAGAAGAGGAAAAAAGTTGATATTTCTTGAAGGTTAACTCTGTGAAGTTTGACTCAAGTACACTCATGTCACACATAAAAGGTGTCCCTCTAACCATTCAGGTGAGAGACAAGTGGAAGGAGTTGGAGGGAAGAGGCAATGTCAAGGAGGAGGTCATGCTGAATTCTGTGTAGGAGGAGGACAGAGCCATCTTGCCAGTAATTTATGTGCGGTGTCTGGAAGAGAGAAACAGCCTGTCCAAGCAGCCATCAGCTTTCATCACAGCTCTGAACGTCATTCTAACGTGTTCAGACAAGTTGAAACATTGAAGGTGTGTTGGAGGAAATGTTTGGTCAGATTGGCAGTTAGAATGGTTACTTCCTAGTATTCTACTGCTACTGGTGGTTTTTGTGGTTCACTATCCAAAGTGCCTTCCCCCTATAAACTAATTTAACCTTCACATTAACCTCTAAGGTGGGTCTCATTTTGTCATCTTCCAGATAATAACAAACTCAGGTACCAAGATTCCACAGCATATATGGGTCAGAGGAAGGACCACACACTCCCTCCTCTGTTTAGCCATGTGCAGGATTGTTGAAGAAAGGTGACTGGCTGAGAAAGAATAGACAGGAGTTTACATCTGCCCAAGGCTTATGGATTTTCTATGATGTGGGGAAAGGAGATGGGAAAACATGAGACACATGAATAGAGTAAAATTATAATATTTTTTCAGATTTATTCTCTCTAGGAATTATCACAAAATGGCAAAAGTATGGTCTGAGATTGGGTTTTATACAACTATTCTGCCAGCCAATAGTCTAAGAACTCTGCAAAGATGCCCAAAGAGCAGTGTATCTTGTCCAAGAGATGGAGACTGGCACTTGGAAAGCTACTTAGAACCAACCATGGAGCTCCTATTAACCAATCAGCAAGCCTCTAGAAATGTTCTTATCGAGGAGAATGCAGTTGTCCAAAATATAACTAGAAGCTGAACATCTTCAATAAATAAATGCATATATGTATGAAAAAACTGTACTTAATTAAATGCAAATCAATGTGCCAGAAAATAGGCACTGCATTTCCTCCAAACAAGGACATATGTATATTAATAACTCTGCAAATAATACAATAAAATATTTCAAAATGTAAACATTCCTAGAAGCTGTTAGAAAATTAATTTTCAAAAACTGTATTGCTATTAATACCACATTTATCATTTTACTGTAATGATGCTGGCAAGAATAAAAAAAAGATTTAAATGTAAGATAGTTCGTGTCAATTATTTTTTCCTTCTGGAATGCTTTAAGAATATATATCTTTTAATAATTATACTACCTTTAGAACCAACCCACTGTTAATTTTAGTTTTAAGTTTATATAACAGCATATTTAATGCAGTAGTCATATACAATAGAAATAAAAAATAATCTTAGTAATAAAAAAAGATATATAAGTTAAATACATTCAACAAAGGAAGTGAAGCCATTAACTATAAAATTTATTTCTTCATTTGTTTGATTATTTAAATTTTGGAATCACATTCCTTGTGGCTTAAAAAAACAATCCCACTTTAAGAAAAATAAAATAAAGCACAAGCATAATAAATAGAAATAAAAAATCCCAAAGTAAGTATATTTCACCCCCAAAATGTTAGCATATCATCTCTACTGCTGCACTTTTTGATATCTTTAAAAAAGGAGACTAACTGTACATACATACTTAAGAAGTCATACTGGCAAGCAAAAGACACTCATTTCAGGGCCTTACTCCACAGAAGAGTCATGTAGCAGGTTGGGAACGTGGCACAGGGATATTACCTGTGGCCCATTACATGGAATTTGTCACAGATTGGCATTTCATGTCGCCAGGCCTGAATATCTAGCAGCATCAGGGTTGCTGTCCAGGAGCTTAGGGTGGACTGTGCAGCCTCAGGAGGTGAGACAATGCTCAGCAAACTCTCTGTGGTGGTGACCAGGTTTGAGCACACTGCTTCAATGCACAGGGCACATCTGTGCCTTCATTTCTGCAAGGAGCACATGCTGAGTGCCCACTGTGCCTCAGGCACTGTGCTCATCACCTGGGGAATGCTGTGGGGCAAGGGACACTCCAACCGGCTGTCCCAGGCTGTCCTTACCTCTGAGAAGGAAGTTACTAGGCAAATAAGTGACAATATGAATTAGGGGTTAGAAGTTGTGCCACACCATTGGGTTTGGCACAGGTCTGCCTTTATTGTGCAGAAGGGCATTACCTGTCCCAGGCTACGAATGGAACATGGCTGCTGTCTGCTTGGTTCCAGCCACCAGGGGGATCTCTGTAGTGTGGTGGCTGGGAAGGAGGGTGGGTGAGTATAGAGCACTCCCAGGTGTACCAGGGGCTGTCTAGATAGGAACTGTTAGGGTATCTCAGAAATCTTAAAAAAAAAAGAGCACACATCATGAGTGAGTTGCTGGGTCTTGAAAAAAGGACAGAAATCAGAGAAAAATCTTTACTATTCATTCACACTATATGAGAAAACAGTGATACAGTGCATGCATATTTAATGGAACTAATGTAAATAGGAACACAGATACAAGTAGGAATACTAATAGCCAAAGGCACAGTTGTTAATGTTTTCAGGCATGATCTCATTTCAGCCTCCTGACCCTACCAGCAAGTCAGGACCTACGTCACAAATTCCATGCTAAGGAGGAGGAAATGAAGTCTTAAGCAGGTTAAGCCACTTGCTCAATGCCATAAAAATAGAGTGATTCCAAGACTTGGATCCAGGCAAGATGACGTCTGAGCATGGGCTCATAATCACGAATAACAGATGTATTATATGATGAGGAACAAAGATTTGGTAAAGGTTTACTTTCCTAAACTGCAGAAAAATTATTTAAAGACAGTGTGGACAATTTGTACACACAGGGACCTGATCCCTACCATTATTCCTTATATTACAATGGCTCATGCTAAGCATTATTGTCAGCAAACAAGTCAGCATTTTAGAAAGGATTAGTTCCTCATGAATCTTAAATACCTTTACAATCTTAGAGACTAGAGTAGTGTACAGAATGCACACTAAAACATTAGTTGAACTGTTTGTAAAATGTTCCAACTCTCAAACAAAGGGATCAATTAATATAGTAATAAAGATAATTTAAAAGTATTTAAAATGTTTGGTGTACTTTCTTAGATTCTGCTCCTTTGTCTTTAGTTTCCTTATACCTCATAGACTGATTTTAGAGATTTTCCAATAAATAGTCTTTTCTTAAATTAATAAACTGCTAGAAAATGTCACTGACATACTGGATCCAGCTCAGTTATGTCACATAATCTCTTCTGAATTCCTTTAGTAAATTTCTTAACATTGTAATTTTTGTTAAAAATACTATCAACAGGTTGTTTCTAAAATGTGGAAAGACCAGCTTATGGACACACTCAATAGTTTGGTGGCTACCAGAGGGAAGGGGAGGAGCAAGGAGGGAGACTTGGGGGCGGGGGGGGGGGGCAGGAAGCGGGAGTGG
>PVKE010018959.1:0-28983 GCA_004027555.1 Craseonycteris thonglongyai | reverse complement strand
CTGAACTGGCACAGGACACACCATCCCTGCCAGGAAAGACGGCACCTGCACCTGCACCTACAACTGAACCCATTCAAGATGAAGACCCTGAACTGGCACAGGACACACCATTACTGCCAGGAAAGCCAGCACCTGTACCTGCACCTGCACCTGCAACTGAACCCATTCAAGATGAAGACCCTGAACTGGCACAGGACACACCATTCCTGCCAGGAGAGCCTGCACCTGCACCTGCACCTGCACCTGCAACTGAACCCATTCAAGAAGAAGACTCTGAACTGGCACAGAACACACCATCCCTGCCAGGAAAGCCCACACCTGCACCTGCACCTGCACTGGTTCCAGAAGGAAACCCTGCGCTGGCAGTGGACCTCGCACCCCTGACACCAGAGCTGGCTTTGGCACCTTCCTCAATGGCTCTTGGCCAAGCTGCTCCCTCCACAGCACTTCCTCTCTGCCCCAATTTGGAAGTGTTGTTTTATGTCTTTTTGAATTTTATATTTCTTGCGCATTTAATTTGGAGTGTTCTCTTCTAGATTTTAAATGTAGTAAAATATAATAGTATGTAACAATAAAAAGGTGCTCCCCCTCATCTTTCATCAGGGAAATGCAAATGCACACCACAGCGCCAGGCCACTGCACACCTATGATCGCAGAGCGGCCCAAACCCCCAGCCCCGACAACACCGCGTGTGGACAAGGAGGGGGAGCAGCTGGCTCTCTCCTTCGTTGCTGGCAGGAACGCAAATGCTACCGCCACGTGGTAACACAGGTGAGCAGTCCTTAGAGAACTCAACGTACACCTGCCATACAATCTAGCAATCATATTCTTTAGTATTTCCCCAAAGGAGTTGGAAACTTAGGTCTACACTAAAACCTGCCCGCAGGTGTTTATAGTAACTTTATTCATGATTGCCACCTTGGAAGCAACCCAGGTGTCTTCATGAAGATAATGGATAACTAAGCTATGGTACGTGAAGACAATGAATACGATTCAGCACTAGAAAGAGATGCTGTTAAGCCACCACAGGACATAGAAGGACCTGAAATGCATAGTACTAAGTCAAAGAAGCCAATCTGAAATGGCTGCATACTGTATGATTTCCACTAGACGACACTTTGGAAAAGGCGATATTGTGGAGACAGTCAAAAGATCAGTGGTTGCTATGAGCAGGGGCAAAGTGGGGTGTAAATAGTTGGAGCACAGAGGACTTTTAGAGCAGGGAAAACACTCTGGATAATAATACCCATCGAATGGCCACATGTCACGATGCATTTGTCCAAAGCCTTAGCATGCACCACACCATGAGGGAACCAAGACGTAAACTATGGACTTGGAGCAATCAGAACGTGTCAGTGTAGGGCCGTTAGCTGCAACACACGTACCACTCTGGTGAGGGATGCTGGTGATGGGGGAGGCTATGCATGTGTGGGGGTATGGGAGAGATGAAAGATCTTTGTACCTTCCCTTCCATGTTACTGCGAATAACCTAAAACCGCTCGTTAAAAATGGCCAATATGACATATGAAAAGTTGCCAAATGTCACTATTCATCACAGAAATGCAAATGAAAACCACAGTGAGATACCACCTCGCTGCCATCAGACTGGCTATCATCAATAAATCAGCAAACAACAGATGTTGGCCAGGGTGTGGAGAAAAGGGAATCCTCATACACTGTGGGTGGGATTGCCAACTGGGCAGCCAGTATGGAACACGGTTTGGAGGTTCCTCACAAAATTCAACACAGAAGTCCCTTTTGACCCAGCAATTCCCCTTCTGGTAAGTGATCCGAAGAAATCCATGACATGAATTTGAAAAGAGATACGCACCCGCTATGTTCATTGCAGCGTTACTGACAATAGCTGAGATATGAGACAGCCGAGGTTCCCATACCATTGGATAAGAAAGAGGGGGCACTTATACACAATGGAACATTACCGGGCCATAAGAAAAGAATGAACTCCGACTATTTGCAACAACAGATATAGACCTGGAAGGTGTTATGCTAAGCGACATAAGTCAGGCAGAGGAAGACAAACACCATATGATCTCACTTAGATGTCAGACCCAAGGAACAAAAGAAAACAGAAAGAGGTTCAGAGATGCGGAGAACAAACTGAGGGTTGCCAGACGGGAGTGGGGTTGGGGGCTGGGTGAAAATGCTGAAGGGGTGAAGCAGTGCAAATCGGTGGGTGTGTACAAACTAGTCATGGGGATCTCGATACAGCACAGGGAACAGAGTCGCTCATATCGTAATGACCATGTGCCGTGCCAGCTGGGCAGTAGCCTGATTGGGAGGATCCCTTTGTAAATTACATTACTATTTTTGAAGATTTATTTTATTGCGTGAGAGCAGGTGAGAGAGAGCAAGAGCAAGAGAGAAGGAGGGAGGCCCAGAGCAGTCTCCGCAGTGGTGCCTCATGAATTGTGACATGGTTCGACTCCACCCAGGTGGATGTGGGGCCGCGCAGGGTGGGAACTGAACCGGGGCCTCCACTTGGGAGACAAGAACCATCGCAGGTGAGCCACCTCCACGGTCACCAGATGCACTGCAGTTCGGCACCCGGGGTTGCATGGGCCAGGGAGGGGAATCAAACCCTGGACCTTGCAATTGGGAGGCAAGTGCCAAATGGCTGAGCTATCCTGGCATCCCCTATGTATTAATAAATGTTTAACCACTGCGCTGTACACCGAAAACTAATATAATACTGCATGTCAACTGCAATTCAAAAAATAACTTAAAGAAAATAAAATACTTGAGCAGTTAAAAGCAGTAAAATGTAAAAATATCAAGAAAAAGAGAAAAAAGATATAAAGAACAGGCACGAGAGCATGCGTAGAGTCAGTAGGTGCACCTATGTTTTTTTTTGTTGTTGTTTTTTTTTAATATATATTTTATTTATTTATTTAGACAGAGGGGAGAGAGAGAGAGAGAGAGAGAGAGAGATACAGAGACAGAGAGAGAGAACTGAACTAGGGGAGCTCCCAGTTCCTCATATGGTTCCGCATGGGCCGGGGCCGGGACTCGATCCTCGGTCCCCGGTGCTGCAAAGTGAGCGCCTAACCCACTGAGCCATCCCGGCTTCCCTGCACCTATGTTTTTTTAAGATTTATCATTCTTGTTTTTGAGAAAAGGTGACAGAGAGAGAGAGGGAGAGAGAGAGGGAGGAGCGGGAGAAGAGGGCCCAGAGCAGTCTCCATAGTTGTACATAATAAACGGTGGCACGGTTTCATTCCACACAGGTAGATGCAGGACCATGCAGGGTGGGGACTGAACCCAGGGCCTCCCGCATGAGAGGCGACAACCTTCACTGTCATGCCATCTGGTTACCTGCATACGGGGTTGCACAGACCGCGGCCGGGAATTGGACCTCAGACCTTGGACCTTGAGATTGCAAGGCAAACGCTCAGTCGCCGAGCTATCCCGGCAACCCCCAGGTGCACCCTTTGACAGACGGAGAAACTGAATCTCAAGGAGACTAAATCATTTTCCCAAGGGCCCACACATCCCGTTGACCCACAGACTCTCTTGCATGGCCATGAACACGGGTGGAGAACTTCAAACAAGGACGACTGTGGCTCTCCCTCGACTGGGGCATCTGCTCTGTCCCAGGGGAGTCTGCACTCAGTGGAAATCTGAACCACCCGCTCCATGTTTGGCATTATCTCACATTAGAAGGTTGAAGCTGCATGTGGTGCTAAAACATGATCTCTAGAAACAGCTGTTTGTCAACAGTGACACATGAAATTGTCCTTGAGACAAACATTTTCTTTCTCTTATGCACAGACTTTTCAAAGGACTTAAAGGAAGGCTAAAATATTTGGTGTGAACTAATGCTACTATGGTAATCATTTCACAATATATAAGTTTATGAGGACAATTTATTGTATTAATTAAGCTCACACAGTATTATATGTCATTGATAGCTCAGAAAAGCTGGTATACAAACAAAACAACTTGCCATAAATAAATAAATAAATAAATAAATAGACAGACAGATAGATAGATAGATAAATAAATAAATAATTTTCTAAATCCTAATGTTGTTATGGCACCTCTCAATTGGTAGTGGGCATTAAAGACAATAATAATAAAAGAAATACTAACAAGTCTTTATTTAGCACATTCTACATAATGTGGCATGGATTGTTCTAAATTCATCCCTCTCAGATAGGTAAGTATGTGGTATTATTATTGTTATTATTATCATCATCATCACTATCCTTATTTTTAAATGTGTAAGCTGAGAGTTAGCAAAATTTGAAAATGTAGTATCAAAAGAGGTAAAGTGGTCAAGATTCCAACCCACACTAAGCTCTTAACCTTCATACACAGCTTCTATAGTGAACTGTTCCCCTTAAGATACCTATTAAAACAAAAGATACCTAATAATGTCTCCTCTTTCAACAGTAGGTCACAGTTCATATTCAAATAGTCTTCCAGTTTTGCCCATAGGAGCCTCTTCAAGCTGACTTGAATATTGTTTTGACACACCCCACCTTGCCCAACAAGATGTCTCAATTTATCTTGTATTTTCCTTATCCCTAGACTACTCCCAGATTCTTCAGAAAGTGAATCAATATTTCTTACATTTCTACAAAGCAATCTTTAATAAAATACCCCAAAAGCAACCAATCCCAACTAATACTGTTAACAGGGTATGATAAAATAATTTGCCAGTTATAAAATAATTAGGGCACTGGTTGGATTTTTTATTATCAAGGATAAATGTTTAAAGTAATAGAATGCATCTTCATTAAATCATGATTTCCTAAGAAGTCAAAGAAACGATGGGCCAATATAACCAGTACATTGGAACTGGATTCTCATCGTGGAGAGCCAGGCTCAGTTCATAACTTCACAGGCAATCAAGGCACCTGTCCTGACAAAGAGTCTTCCCCAGAAGCCCTATAAATAAGATTTAGTTTAAGTTGCTCATTGGTCTAAGCCGTCATGCCTGTTTAATCAGGATATTAGTCAGATCAGCATTCCTAAATCCTAACACAAAGTTATTCCTACTCTATGCCCAGCATGTGGGCATATGTACTATAAAAGCAAAGCAGGTCACATGAAGCAGAAATGTTCCCTTTTGCCCCAAAGGAAGTAAAGTTTCCTTGAATTCCAAGAAATATTCTGGAAGACAAAATCTCCCATGCTCCTCTAAAAATTATTGCACTTGACACCTTAGAACAAGTTCTACCTTTGCATTTCTTTGGAAGTTACAAATATGTGAATACGTACACCAAATGACTCTAGAGCATACTCGGAAAGTAAGTGAACTTTGGTATCAGATCAAACGTAGGTTTGAATCCCAGCTCTAAACCTTATAAACTCTGTGACCCTAGGGGAGTTATTACAATTCTTTATGCTTTAGTCTCCTCACCTGGCAATTGGGTTATTGTGGGAGCCAAACACGATAATTTATTCAAGTACATGGAGCAAAGCTTGGAGAGTAAGTGCTCAATAAGGGTTAGCGATTGCTATTGTTGGCCTTCTTCTCCTATCTCTATTGACTGCAATTACCAGTGTCACCTATATGGGTGAGATTAGGACAAGTGAGTTTTTAGCAACAAAGTAATACAAAATCTCACTGGTTTAAACATAACAAAGTTATTTCTCATTCAAGTGAAGACCATTGTATTATACATCCTGGTAACTCTCCAGGGCAGCTGCCCCCATACGGTGAATCAACAGTTCAGGCTACTTTGGGTTCTCTGATCTCCAGTGGACTGGTACCTGGCCTCAACCTTCATCCCTCCAAACATGACGGGCAGTGAAGCCTCCCAGCCTCCTACTGGTGTCAGATGGGAAAGCCTGTGCTTAAGTAAGAGATAGGGCCTCACTGGAGACATTCAAACAAAGGTTAAGCAACTACTGTTACAGAACAGAAAGAAAACATATGCATTAAAAAAGGTGGGGGAAGCTGGGATGGCTCACTTTGCAGCCTCAGGGACCAAGGATCGAATCCTGACCCCAGCCCGTGTGGACCTATATGCTGAACTAGGGTGTGCTTCCCATGAGGGAGGCCCACAGTTCAGTTCTTGCCCCCCTGGTTCAGCCCCTGGCTCAAGGAGGTGTGTCTCCCATGCATGAGGCCCCCAGCCCAGTTCCCGCCCTGCACAGCCTTCGCCCACCTGTGCGGAAAAAAACCCTGTCGAAAACTGATGATATTCAATAAGGAGACTGCTCTGGGCCCTCCCCCTTCTGTAACATGGTCACACAAATACTAGAATCTGATCAGATAAAACAGTATAAAGAATTTCCTGGGACCTACAATCAACTTGCATAAACCTGCTTTTCGGACTGTGATAAAGACTTCACAGAGGACGTAAAATCTGAGCAGCCCACCTATTCAGAACATTGTTTATAGAAATATTTTTAAACAATGCAAAAACTACCCATGAGATTTCAGCACTCTCATATTCAGCAGAACGAAGCCCTGGCTGCCAAGTCAGGAATCGTGGCCAACTATGACATAGAAAGCCTGATGGGTGGGCTTTTGAAGGATCACCAACAGCTGTTACACTGGAAATGAGGATTCCTCTGATGAATCCCCTGAAAGCAGTAGCCCCCATGGTAGACTGTCTCGTAACTACTTAGCAAACAGAAATCACTGCAGAATCAAAATTGCTATTTTTCTGAAACAGTCAAAATAGAAGGTCTTGTTGTTCAATGAAAATACAGATGCAATATTTGTTGTCGCCTTTAGATTCAGCAGCTTGGTCACTCCATTAGAAATGTAAGCCACTGTTTCTTCAATTGTAGCTATTAATTTTAAAACAAAATATGCCTCTGTTCAATTATGCATGAGAAAGAAAAAAATTTTATTACTAAAAATAAAAGAAATAAAAATATCACTGAACTTCATTTATACTATATAGTACCATAGTATTCTGACTGGACTATTGATAAAAGGTTGAAATGCTTTTCCATAGTGATCATCCTTTAAGTTTTCCTGTTCCTTTATGTCTGCCTCAAATTGCTGGTAAATACATTAAATAGTTACTTGTTTAAAAAAAAGTTTTAGGGGAAGCCGGGATGGCTCAGTGGGTTAAGCGCTCACTTTGCAGCGCTGGGGACCGAGGATCGAATCCCGGCCCCGGCCCCGGCCCGTGCGGAACCATATGCTGAACTGGGAGCTCCCCCAGTTCAGTTCTCTCTCTGTCTCTGTATCTCTCTCTCTCTCTGTCAAAATAAATAAATAAATATTAAAAAAAAAAAAAAAGTTTAAAAAAAGTTTTAGATCACTTTAATGTGATGGTTCAGTCATCTCTACACGTGGCCTCCTCCATGATTGCTAAAGGCAGGGGAAGAGAATAGGAGAATTAAGTTGGCTTTCCCACTGCCGCACATCACTCCCACTCACATTTTCTTGGCCAGACTATCACATGGTTCCACTTAGATACAAGATGTCTGGGAGTTGTAGCCCTATATTCCCAAGAAGGAAAAGAGTGCTAGATATTGTTTTTACTACTTTTACTTTTCCCCTCGTCCTCTCTAAGTATTGGAATTACTAGTACAAACAAACTCAAATAAATACATGGGATATCTTGCATAGGTTAGTTTCATATAGATAATAAAGATGAATACAAATTTTTAATTGCAATGGTAATAAAACTATTTTCAAGCACGATTCTCACTTCCTTTAAGAGAAATGTGCAACAGTTTACATCGTTTTTTTTTGTTTTGTTTTGTTTTGTTTTTTTATCTTATATTTTTATAGAGAGTAATTGTTTTATCTTCAGTGCATATTTATTTCTATTTTACTTTTGACAGATAGAGAGAGAGACAGAGACAGAGACAGCCAGAGAACCGAACTGTGGGAACTCCCCAGTTCAGCATGTGGGTCCTGCCTGGGCCGGAGCCGGGATTCAATCCTCGGTCCTCGTGGCCTCAAAGCGAGTGCTCAACCCGCTGAGCCGTCCCGGCTTTCCCCCTTACATCGTTTTAATGAGAAAGGAGCTCATTATTCTTTTGTGACAAAACTCACTGGGAGGGGAAGCCAGGATGGCTCAGAGAATTGAGTGCTCATCTGCAGCCCTGGGGTCTGAGGATCGAATCCTGGCCCCGGCCCATGCAGACCCATATGCTGAACTGGGGTGTGGCCCCAGTTTGGTTCTCACCAGAGCGAGCTCCATGTGGGAGGCCCCCTGGCTCGTGGGGGCATGCCTCTCATGCTGGAGGTCCCAGCCAGTTCCTGCCCTGCGCAGCCCCGTGCCCACCTGTGAAGTGAAACTCTATGGAATACTAATGTAGGGTGACCAGACGTCCCGCTTTTGGCAGGACAGTCCTGATTTTTAACAATTTGTCCCGCATCCCACGGTGTTTTAAAGAAGTCCCAATTTTTGGAAAGAATGCACGATAAGCTAGGGAACAGCGGGAGCTAGACCAAATCTTTAATCAAGAACACCCCCCCCCCCCCCGGTCAATGGTGTCCCGCTTTACCAATGTTAAAATCTGGTCACCTTATCTAATGATGTATAATGATGGAGACTGCTCTGGGCCTGCCCCCTTCTCTCTGTCTCTTTCTCCTCTCGAAAGCAATAAAATAAATCATTTTTAAAAAGAAAGGGAAGCAAAGCGACTCTGAGAATGACAAGAAGCCTATCTTTGTTGTCTAAACAGAGTCAGTGTGCTGCTGTGACACGTGTAGGCTAGCTCTTCTCACCCACTGGAACTATGTTTGGGCGTAACAATTAGGAATGAGAAGGTATAGGCACTACCCTCAAGCACATGATATGATGTGATCCAACAAATAACCAAAACTACTTTGGTGGGTGTTGTACCTGGGCCTCAGGCAGGGAGTGCCGAGTACCAGAGTAAGGACTTTATTCTAAAAGCAGGAAAGGGTCATTGCATGTTTTTGACAATAGCATGAAATGGCTAGATTCCTGTTATATGAAGAGGGGAAAGTGGCAGAACAAATAATAGAGAGGGAAAGTTCTGAAGTGACTCATTTTGTTACAGGGTTATTGCAATGGGTCTGATGGGGAGTGATGAAGCTCTGCAGTAGAAGCAATGACAGAAGGAGAGGTCAAAGAAAGAAAAGATGGATTTGATGCTAAATTTTTGAAAACTGATTGTAAACATAAGGATATGAGAAAGGGGTTTAAGAACTGCAGTCTTGGGAAGCCGGGATGGCTCAGTGGGTTAAGCGCTCACTTTGTAGCCCTGGGGACCGAGGATCGAGTCCCAGCCCTGGCCCGTGCGGACCCATATGCTGAACTGGGGAGTGCCCCCAGTTCAATTCTCATTGGAATAAGACCCTGGCCCAGTTCCTGCCCTGTGCCGCCCTGAGCCCACCTGTGGAATGAAACTATATGGAAAAACCAATTATGTGCAACTATGGAGACTGTTCTGGGCCCTCCCCCTTCTCTCTGTCTCTGTATCTCTCTCTCTCTCTGTCAAAAACAATAAAAAATAAATCTTTAAAAATAACTTCAGTCTAGTTGATAGCATCTGTCATTTTAGGGAACACAGTAAAAGAGAAACTAGTTGATCCACTGGAGACATGAAATTTTGAACATTTGCAGTTTTAAGTCCCAGATCTACCATATACTGTTTGACCTTCAATAAGTTACTTAATTTCTGAATGCCTCTGAGGGTTGAATAAGCTAATAAAAAGAAAGCAGTTAGCACAAGCCTGAATCCCAGCAAAAAGTCAATTGTGTTAGCATTATTATTATTATCATGACTTTCATGATCCATGTCAAGGTACCCAAAACACTGTTGGAAATCAGGACCCATAAGAAAAATGAGGATTTTAGATGGGGATTTGCATTAATATAGAGGTAGTGTGGCTGAGTGTTATAAAAGAGGAGGTGATGACCAAAAAATGGCTATAGTTTGAGGAGAGGGATGAGTGAAACAACAGGCATCAGTGAGACTCTCTAGAAGACACAATGAGCCATTCTGCCCCTGGCTCATGATCACTACATGACTGTCCTGGACATGTCCAGGCACAGAAAGACAACATAATTAGACTCAGATTTTCTCTATACAACTAAATATCCCCAAAGCCTAAGCCCAGTGTTGTTTATCTTACATTATATGTGTTCAACACTCAGTACTGTTTGTCATGAATCATAACATCATAAGGAATCTCTCAATCATCTCATCTAATCTTTTTTTTTTTTTCTTCAAGAAAACAAACTGAAGCCCCAAATGTCTTGTACAGGTCAAATTTCAATTAAAGGTAAGTCTAGACTTAAGTTATCAAACATAATGGCACAAAGTCAGTGGGAAGTATGTCACTGAACCTAATGATTTACGAACATGGTAATGCCTTAAAGGACTCTCTCTTCCAATCCTGCTGTAAATTTGGGGTGACACTGTTTCTTCTCAAGGTCCACTTGCATTACTCAGGGTTTCTCAGCCTCAGCACCATTATTATTTTGGGCTGGACAACTCACTGTAGAATGTTCTTTTTTGTTTGTTTTTATTTTTATTGTTTTTTGACAGAGAGAGAGAGACAGAGAGAAGGGGGAGGGCCCAGAGCAGTCTCCATAGTTGACAGCATTAGTTTTCCATATAGTTTCACTCCACAGGCAGGCGCGGGGCTGTACAGGGCAGGAATAGGGCTGGGAGCCTCCCACGTAGGCCCCAGCAAGAACTGAACTGGGGGCACACCCCAGTTCAGCATATGGGTCTGCCTGGGCCGGGGCCGGGATTCAATCCTTGGGCTCTGGGGCTGCAAAGAGAGCACTTAACCTGCTGAGCCATCCCAGCTTCCCCGTGTAGAATGTTTACAGGAGGCTGACCACATGTCCTTGAGACAAAAATGAGGTACTGTAATGACAAAAATGGGATGGTATTATGTAACATTCCGTAATCATAGAAAAAGATAAAAGTTTTATTACATGAACATATTTAGCTAACAATTATTCTTCAGTGACAGAACTCATATAAAACTTTAGGTAGGCATAGAGAGGGGCTATATTTCACCACGATCGTAGTATTAATGTTTCTCTGATGTAGTAATCTTATGCAGAAAACTTTGGTCTTTCAAAGCCTTATCATGAAACTTCTCACACTCCAGGACACAGTTTTGTTTTACAACTAACATAGCCCTCATTGTCTAGACTTCTCCTTTGACCACATATTCTTTATAACGGAAGATATTATTTCAACAGGCGCTGTAGTTCCTGGAGGACAAAGAATAAACCCTGCACTATTGCAAAAGTCTTGAAAGTCTAGGCATTTTTTGCTGTTTCAAAAAAAATCTTTACCTATCTATCAGATACAGAAATGTTTTCTTTATTCCATGTATCCAACTGTCTCACAATTGTAGATTTTTATGAGGGTCCACTGATGGAATACACAAGTTTCTCCTGGTTCTGTGTGTGTGATAAGCTTCTCATTCAGGCTGCCCTGTATTCCTTTCCAGTCAGGGGTCTTCCTTGGTAGCACCTGCTTGAACTTCTCAGTGTTTCCTACACTCTGCTTCTACTTGTTGATATATTCTAAGCTGGTTTCATAAAAACTCTCAACTACTTCAAAAAACTTAGCTTCATTCATTTCTCCTGAATCTACTAACATTTTCAGTTGGTTTTTGACACCAGTAATTACAAACACTTCACTTTTTCTGGACTTTAAATTGTTTACAGCATTTTCAATGTCTATGGCTATTTCTGTAGCTGGAATATTATCTTTTTCAGTTAAATGAATGTAAGTTTGGAATGTAGAGATTCAATCTCTTGCATATATCAATAAAATACTTACATAATATCAAATGAACAGTAAAAACAATCTGTATGGCATACCACACTGAACACTCTAATGCAGGATTGCAGTGGCTAGACTGCAAAAAATTATAAATATACACCAAAAAGGAAAAAAAAAAAGAAAAAGGAATGAACATCCCAACTGCTATCACAAGCCAGTATCTGCTAATGTCCCACCAGAGAAGTCTGCTGTAATAAAAAGAAATAAAAAATAAAGTAATAGTCTATTGAATCAAAATAGGAGTCTGAAAAGTCTGAATCAAACTGAATGTAGGGTAGAAAGAATCTCTTTGGATGGAATTATGGTAGAAATAACACTGAGACACAGTCACTGCATCACACACTCTTAACCTGATGGAAGCAAATAGCCAGGTGAGCCGGTTCAGTAGTTGGTATGCATTGAGACCCTCTTGACTCCCACACGCTCATGATTCGATTCGCATAGACTTATGATAACATGCATTCAGTTTTTTACAAAAAATAAAAAATGGGACAAAATTGACATTTGTATTAAAATGACAGGACAATCAGGAAATATGGAAAAGAGATAGTCTTGTTTAAAATGGTACCATATGATCAGCCTAAAACTACATTCTGGCCCTTTAGAGGAAAAGCATTTGGCCTCTGACCTAGATAAATCCTGGGTGGTCATTATGTGAAATGTGCATATTGCAAAATATCAGCTTATATAACTTAAAATTTTGTATCGCTTCTCAGCCTTTTGGCTAAGGTCAAGTGAAACTTAAAGTTTTGACTTCAACCACTGCTCGCAGTCAGTTTTAAAAGGCAATTTTATTTGGAGCACTCACAAAATTTCAAAAGACTGCGTTGGCTAAGGATTTCCTTGCCATGTTACCCCGTTAGAGGTCGAAGGTCGCCTAGACCTGGGCCAATGCTGACTGGTACGATCATGGCCTGGGGAAGTCTAGCTACGTCAGCGCTCATTTCTATTTCCTTCACCTCGGCCCAACAAAAGGAAGAGAGACTACCGGCAGGCTCCGAGGGAGCCGCCTCTTTTCTTTCCCGCTAGTCTCCCAGTAAAGCCGCAAGCCCGTCACCTGGCTGTGCGGGACTGCTGCTGCTTCTGCGTAGGAGAGCGGAAGGGGAGGAGTCAGCCTAAGCAGTCAATCATGGCTCAGGTCAGTTGGGTTTAGCCAATCAGACACGATGAGGAAGACGCGAGTCCGTGCGTGCGTCTCCCGTTTGCAGCTCTGGGTGGCGTTCCGTGGGGTCTGCGGGTCCCACCGGCTTCGTCGCTCACTAGTCGGTTCTCCGGGAAGCCCGGGAGCATCGTTCTGGAGGCATGGGGCGGCAGTGGGGGCCAGCCATGAGGGTAGCGGAGCAGGCGGGCTGCGTGGTGAGCGCCTCCCGGGCCGCACAGCCCGAGGCGGGCTCGTGGAGCTGCAGCGGAGTGATCCTGAACCGCAGTCGGGGCCTGGTGCTGTGTCACGGCGGCATCTTCGCCCCCTTCCTGCGGGACGGCAGCGGGGCGCTGACCGCGGCCGGCGTCGCCTTCCTGCCTGGTGACAGCTGCGGCGAAGACCTGCGCCTGCGTGTGCAGTGGGGCCCAGCGGCCGCGAGTCCCGCCGGCCGCGCGGAGCGGGGCCGCCCCGAGCTGTGCACGCCCCAGTGCGCCGGCCTCGAACGCGGCCCTGGCGCCCGGCCCCGCGGGCCGCCGCTGCAGCCTCCTCACCCCGCCGAGCTGCTGCTGCTGCTGAGCTGCCCAGCATTCCGGGCCCACTTCGCGCACCTCTTCGGCAGCGAGACGGCCGAGCAGTGGCGCTTCGCGAACTCGGCGCCGGACACTGAGATGTCAGAGGACGAGGAGGAGGATCAGCTGAGGGCGCTGGGCTGGTTCGCGCTGCTGCGAGTGCGACCCAGGCCGGAGGAAGAGGCGGACGAGCGCGGGCCTGCAGTGGCCGTGGCGCCTCTGGGGGCCCTGCCCAAGGGCTCGCCGTTGCTGGCCTGCGGTTCCCCGTTCGGAGCCTTCTGCCCCGACATCTTTCTCAACACGCTGAGCCGCGGCGTGCTCAGTAACGCGACCGGCCCGCTGCTGCTCACGGATGCGCGCTGCCTGCCCGGCACTGAGGGCGGCGGCGTGTTCGCGGTGCGGCCCGCCGGGGTGCTGGTGGCGCTTGTAGCGGCGCCCCTCTGCTGGAAGGCCCGCGAGTGGGTGGGCCTCACGCTGCTCTGTGCCGCCGCCCCGCTGCTCCGCGCCGCCCGTCACGCGCTCGGCCGCCTGTGCCCCTGTGAGGCTTCCCTGGCTGCCCTCCTGCCGCCTGAGGTGGGCACCCCGTGGGGCCTTCCCCTCCGAGACTCCGGGCCCCCGTGGGCAGCCGCTGCTGTGCTGGTGGAATGTGGCACGGTCTGGGGCTCCGGAGTGGTCCTGGCGCCCCGCCTCGTGGTGACCTGCCGGCATGTGGCCCCCCGCGAGGCGGCCAGAGTCCTGGTACGCCCCACCACCCCCAAGTAAGTCCCTCAAAGGAGCTCCCACTTGACTCCCTTACCAGGTCTGAGATCTGAATTTTAGGTCCCCGGTCTTAAACCTCAAGGTTATGGAGACCTTCTGGCACCATGCTGATGCTTTGGAGGTGTAATGTGGATAGAGAGCTGGACCCTCCCCTTATCCTTGGCACCTAGAACCCCAGTGTAGGGGATTCTGGGCCTCCTGGTCAGGCTGAATGGGGCTGGGGCATATATATAGATTTGGAAACGGGGGTGGCCCTGCATACGGGCCTCTCCCCATCTGATTTCCCTCTGGGTAACTTCTCTGTATCAGTCCTGTGCTCACACACCACTAGGACCCTGGAATGGAGAGTTCCTAACCCTACAACCCCTCCCCTGCCTAAGTGGTACTGAATTCTCAAGACCCAGGATGCTCTCCTCCTGGGATAATGAGTTGGACCTGTACATCTTATATATCTCTTAGACCTTAACCAGAGTATTCCTTCTAGATCAAAATTACAGATGTGGGGTTCCACCTCATAAGAATGTAGGAGTGTGGCTCAGGCAGATAGATAGGTTTTGAACAGTCTTTGGGTGATCCTGGTGTGCAGTCATGTTGGGACTTTAGGCAGTCTTTGTTCCCTCTCTGAAGGGAACAGCACTCTTGCTCTCTGTGACTTCCACTTGCTGATAGGACAATGGCCTTGGCTTCCTGGCGTGGCTTTCTAGTGCATGTTCTATTTCCTCTGCAGTCCCACATGCTTAGCTCATCAGCTGTCATTAGTGTTAGTGTATTTTATGTGTGGCCCAAGACAATTCTTCCACTGTAGCTCAGGACTGTCCAAAGGTTGGACACCCCTGAAAGCCAAAGCAAAGCAGGATAGCACCTTAGAATTAATCAATGCCTGATGTTCTTCTATACCTGGCTCAATCTGACCTTGTAGCCCAGTCTTTTCCAAATCCTTCTACTGAATTTCCAAGATTAATCCAACCCAGCTTTGCCATAGAGGTCCCCACTGGCAGCCAACAGGATAGCGATAACTTTTTAGGGAAGACTATGATGGGCATTTCCCTGGGTGTATGGTTCTGGATTCCTCACCCCGCACCCTACTCTTGTTCCTAAGAAAATCAACAAGTCTGCAGGAAGCTACCCCTGCAGAGTGTGTAGCAGGAAGACTCTGTGATCTTGGGCAAGTCACTTATCTGTCTAAGCTGCCTCACCTTGAGTTGACATGTAAAGTCTTGGAACAGAGCCTGGCACATAGTAAGTGCTATAGAAGTGCTAATATTTATGTAAACAAGGACCCAGAGGGATGAAGTCATATCATGCCTGCCCCACCAACTGACAGGATTGTTGGTATCAAATGAGGCAATGAAGGAAAATGTCTGTCATGTTTGCTCTGGCTCCTTCTACCACTTAATATGTGATCTTGGGAAAGTTACTCAGCCTCTCTGGATCTCAAATGCACCATCTGAAATGGAGACAACACCAGTGCCTAGTTCATGGGGCTGTTGTGAGGACTAAATGAGTGATGACTGTGAAACATTAACACCACAGTCCTTACTAGGTGTCAGGTATTTATGATCATGGTGACATGCAGGAAGCTTGGTAGACAAGTACTCTACAATTGGTAAAGCATGTTTGGAAACACTCCAGAAATGGTTAAATGACATGCCTAGAGTTCCTGTCCTGGTAAGCTTCAGTCTGACACCATATCTTTTGACTCTTGTCCATGACTTTTACTGTCACTCATCTTATTCCTTCCCTGCGCTAAATAAAGGGTCAGCAAGCTAGCCAGTCATTTTGTTTCCCTTGCTCCCAGGAGTGCCAAGATCTGGGGACATGTAGTGTTTGCCACTCAGGAGACATCTCCCTATGACATAGCGGTGGTGAGCCTGGAGGAGGACCTAGAGGGTGTCCCCATACCTGTGCCCACTGAGCATTTCCACAAAGGTAAAGGACAGAGGGGACTTCTGATCTGGGGTGGACCTTGGGAAGGAAAGTCAGTGCTAGACACTGAAACACTGCAGATCAGGGGGCCAGTCCCACAGACCAGTTCCCTTCCCCACCTGTGCTGGACTGATGAGTCAGGGTGGCATCAAGCTGTCATGAAATCCCGGTTACAGTGCTATGACCAGAGATGCTCTTGAAGGCTTCTCTGCTTATACCCAGGATGCCTAAGGTGCTGAGAGGCCGGCAGATCCCTGGTAAAGGATAAGCACACTTCTTTGCTGTGGCATAGTATGGAGACGCTGGGCCTTGGGGGCTCCTTATAACCTTGCAGGCTGGTTAAAGAGGTGTTGCTCCTGTGGAATAATATGAGAAAAAGGCTTTGTAATGCTGCCACAGAAGTACCAGAGGCCTCACTTGGTGCATGCAGTATAACTACAGTAAGTGCAAGCTCTCTCAGCTGGCATCTCTCCTGCCACTTACTAGCCCTGTGTTCTTGGACAGGCAACTTAATGTTCTCTGCCTCAGTTTCCACATCAATATAACAGGGATAGCTCCCTACTCCTGGGTGTTATGAGGCAAGGGTGAAGCACTCAGCCCTTTGTCCTGTGCATTTTAAGCACTTTGTAAAGGAAAGTTTTGTAGTCATCACCATTTCTCTCCCTCCCTCCCACCCCCCCCAAACAGACTTCTTAGTCCCAGGAGGAGATGGATGTTAATTCTAACACCCAGCTAGGTGCTAGGACTCCATAAAGTGACTGCCCAGTCTAGCAGGGCACAGAGACTGGCGCTGAAGAGAAGTGGTTGAGCAGGAGCCGTGCTGGGAGCTCAGTGGAGGTCCCGCTTCTTCCTGTGGGGATGTGGGGAAGGCTCTCTGGAGGCAGGAGTATCAGAGCAGAAACTCAAAGGGCAGAGTGTTTGGAACTTTGGAGAGGACAGGAAGCGGGTTGGGGAGGTGAGTCTTGCTAGACAGGAGCTTCTCAGGTTCACCCTCCTTCCCTCTCTGGCAGGCGAGGCTGTCAGCGTGGTGGGCTTCGGCGTCTTTGGCCAGGCTTGCGGGCCCTCGGTGACCTCAGGCATCCTCTCAGCTGTGGTGCAGGTGGATGAAACACCAGTGATGCTGCAGACCACATGTGCTGTGCACGGCGGCTCCAGTGGGGGGCCCCTCTTCGCTACCAGCTCGGGGGACCTCTTGGGTAAGCGTGTGCACGGCCCTCTCCCAGCCTTCCCCTTGCCAGAGCCTCAGTGCCATCTAGTGAGTGCTCAGTGTCCAGGCCTGGGAGCCACCCTCTAGCTGAGAAGACGGTGTCCTTATGCCCAGGAAGTACAGGGTTAGTCAAGGGTTTAGGCCGTAGTGCTACTGGGGGTGGAAAGGGACAAATACTGAGCTGTGAGGGAAAAGGTCTGGGCTCTGGTCCCTTTTCTGCCACTAATCCACTGTGTGACCTTAGCTAGATCACTTATTCAATCTGTGAACCTCAAGAGCTGGATTAATCTAAGGGGCACAGACTCTAAATGCTACAGAGGCAGGTAAATTGAATGAATGATTGAGTGAAGACAACAGGGACCGGAGGGTCAAGGGTGAACTGGGGTGAACACTGCTCAGCTCCAATACATAGTTGCCACATAATGAAGGAATATGGGCCTAAGACTGGTTGATCTCCAGTCTTTTACAAGAAGCTGTGAACCTTTTTGTGTGTGTATAGTTGTTAAATCTTTCAATTTTTAAAGTTTAGTACCTTTCAGAATTTTTTTAAAACTGTTTATTTTTTTAAAAGCCAGCATGAGTCCATAGGGATACCGCCAAATGCAGT
Organism: Craseonycteris thonglongyai; assembly: GCA_004027555.1. Lineage (NCBI taxonomy): Eukaryota > Metazoa > Chordata > Mammalia > Chiroptera > Craseonycteridae > Craseonycteris > Craseonycteris thonglongyai. The sequence goes on along the minus strand of PVKE010018959.1, from coordinate 11,047 downwards.
CTAGCACACAGGTTCACGTTCACTTCCCCTTTGATTGCTGACTGCGTTCTCCCTTGGGCCGAGACCTTGCTCTTACTAGCTACAACAGATTTGCTTATTTCTTTAATCATAGTATACAAGTAAAGTCAACCATGACTTTAAAAATAGATACACAAATTAAGGGAAACAGTCATAAATATATATGAATTTGTATGCATGAGTTAATATCTGTGCATATATATCTCAGCTCTGTCTGCTGGGACACCCCAGTTGCAATGAACACACCCAGGGCCCAGATCTTGGTTTTTAAGAGCCATTCTCTAGTAAAAAGAACCAGTAACTGGTTGATTCCAAAACTGGGACAGGGAAAATTCCAGATGAGCCTGGAGCACCTTGTGCTACTGAAAAGGAAGAAAATGCCAACAACAAAATGATGGGTCTTGTCTAATGTTGAAAGAACCAAGAGCTGACTTGAAGGACTCCCATTGGAATAACTTGAGTAACAAAACAAATAGCAATACTATTGGATTATAACTAGGCTGACCAAGTGCACCGTTTTAAATGGGACAGTACCATTGTTCTCTGTCCTGTTTAAAATTGTATGTCTGGTCAGCCTAGTTATAAACCAGCTGGGAAAAAAAAAATTCATGAGTTCACAGTGCTGTATATAAATAACCAAATAAATTTTTAAATGGACACAAGCAATAGCTCTTCCTTACAGAAGATTTCCAATTTACAAATGCAGAAGAAATGAGGGAACTAGAAAGTCACAATTGGTTCACCACAGTAGGAACTGCTGTGTCCACCAATGCAGGGTCCACCAATGAGTGCTAAAATCAGTTGGCAAAAGTTTAAGTATAAATAGGACATTTGCCTAGCCCTATACTATCTAGTGCTTTACAAAGGAAAAATTACTAAGTCTACAGTGGAGAAACCTGGCAGATACTGCCTTAGCCAAGTGATCGAGGTTAACATCACAAGTAATGCTTGTAGACATTATACATCTAATAGGAAGCACTGAAAAGGACAGGTTGCCTCTTGATAATGTATAACCTTAATCTTATCCTGAGAAAATGTTAGGTAGACCCAAATAGAGGGACATTCTGTGAAATAACTGGACCTGTATTCTTCAAAATGTCAAAGCCATGAGAGTTGAGGAAAGACTGGAAATGACCCAGATGGGAAGAGACTTAGGAAGGTGACAACTAAATGCCATGTGGGATCCTGGCTTGCATTCTGGAACAGAAAAAGAACACTAATGGAAACATTGGTGAAATCCAAACGAGATCTGTGCTTTAAGTTAATAACATTGCACCAAGGTTAATTTCTTTGTCTTGATCAATGTTTTATGGTGACATAAGATATTAACAGAAGGGAAAGCTGGATGAAGGATATACAGGAACTCTGTACTATTTAAGGCTTCTGTAAGTCTAAAATTGTCTAGAAAAGAGCACATGCATATGCACATGCACTCATATACACACATAAGCAGGCCAAACAAAATGCGTGTGTGGGTCTGGTTCACTGATTCATCCACTCACTTGCTGAGTGCCTCCTCTGTGCTAGGCACAGGTCTCACTCTGCGGAGGCTGCATGAACAAAACACGGAAGTCCTGCCCTCATGACCTGACACTAGTTGGAGAGAAAGATAACAAAATAAGTTTGTCAGATACTGATTGTGTTAAGGTCAAGGCAAAGCTGGGAAGGGGGACCGGGGTGTGGGGAGCTGGTGTCATGAAGGGAAACCTAGCATCTGTCATGATGAGGGGCCTCAGGGTGGAGATGGACCTCCCCACCCACCCTTCTATCCCCTGGCTCACACCCTTTCTTCCTCTCTGACTCCTCAACAGGCATCGTTGCCAGCAACACCCGGGACAATAATACGGGGGCCACCTACCCGCACCTGAACTTCAGCATTCCCATCACAGTTCTTCAGCCAGCCCTGCAGCAGTATAGTGAGACGGGTGACCTGGGCGGGCTCTGGGAGCTGGACCATGCCACTGAGCCAGTGAGGGTGGTGTGGCGGCTGCAGCGGCCCCTGGCAGAAGCCCCACGCAGCAAGCTCTGAGGCCGTGTCACCCTCTGGAAAGAAGAGCGACCATTTTATGCCACGGGAAGGGCAGAGGCGAAGGCAGCCCTGGGATCCTGACGGGGCACGCACTAACTGGCGACCTGCCTGTCACCACCCACCTTGTTCAGCTCTGGAGTCTGGATCAAACTTCTCAGCCCCCTGGGTCTCCAACCTGGCAGCCCATTCTGAGCTGCTTTCTTCAGCTCCCACCTCTCTGCCCCCTGGCATTAGACTAGCTGTGTTATTCCCCACCTGGGTAGCCCAGCACAAGTGCACATCAGCCCTGATCCTGCCAGGCAGAGGCCGGAAGGCAGCCATTGTGTCTGCTCCGTCTCCTGATGGCCCTGGGCTACCTGGAGCAGCTGCTTCACTGGGCCTTGGCTCCTCTCTGCTCGCTGTCAGAATTGGCTTGACAGAGCTCTGGGCTTCCTCAGAAACCCTTGGCAGAGAGGCGCTACTCTGAAGACCAGAGGCAAAGGAATGTCTCCTTGTTCTGCCAGACCTACAGGGACGCAGTCCCAAGTCAGGACTCCTGTGTCTTCATCTGCAGGTGTCGCTGACCTGCAGGGGCACTCTGACACAGCGCCTTACTTTTCCAGCCCATACAATGGACCTCAGGGATTTCAGAGGGTAGAATGTGTCTGATTGGGATTTGGGAATAAACAGGACCTATGGGAGAACCTCTACACTTGTAGATACTGGGATCTTTTTTTTTTTCCTTTTTGTCTTGAGAGTTGAATTGGGAGTAGGTAAGCACCATGTAGTAAAACACCTTTCCTGTCCTGCTTTCTCCGTGAGGTTTGATGTCACCGGATACTCATGCCAGATGGTTCCTAGTGCTGGCCATAGCACCAATCAGCACTGGGTGGTGCTTGTAGATCCCAAAAGGTGGTGTGGTCTTGACCTGGCAGCAAGGGTTTACAGAGTACCTGGGATGTGCCCAGGCTTGCAACAGGCCCTGGGGTGGGTGGGAATTGGGGAATTCAGAGGTGAGTGAGGCCACATTAACCCCTATGAGAAGAGAACCTGCAAGTCAGGAACATGCACTGAGAGCCCAGAACCCTGCACACAGGCGCTCAAGAAATGATTGTTCAATCCTTGACAGCTTGAATGCCATGTGGTGGCTGGTGGGGGAGTACACAGAATCTTTGGGAGTATTGTTCCTAATGTCTACTTTCTTAATGCCAACTCTGGGCAACTGTAGGACACTCCTGTGACAGAGGTTCTCCCCTTTATGGATTAGGAATGGGTCCAGAGGGCAAAGTTAGCCTGAGAGAAGCACCAGAGTAAATTAATGGTAGCAGTGAGGGGAGGGCTGAGGTCTGGCTTTGCTGGGAGCAGTAGGAAGAAGGTTTATTTTATGGGGACTGAGGAGCTCAAGCTATTAGGGGGAGACTGGTGTGTCAGCCTGATAGAGTAGGTAGGAAGGTAGACATGAACAGGAGGAGAAAGAACAGAACCCCCCCCCCCAAAAAAAAACACCCCACACACACAGGTAACCCAATGGTGGCACCAACATCCTGTTATAAACCCACTGAAGCAAATAGCTGTAACAAAGACTTGAGCTGAGGAAACACCAAGGTGAGGGACACATGCAAAACAAGGAGAAAAAGGGAGGAGGAAGACCTCCCAGTCTATAGGATAAAAGGTCAGAGATCCAGAGACGTTGGGCTGCTACCCACCCTTGGCTCAGCTAGCTCCACGCTCAGAGTGGACTTGCTTTGCTAATGAACTGCTGTCTGCTGTTCACTTGACTCTCTTGACTGAATTCTTTTCTTCAGGAAGACAAGAACCGAGAATAAGAATGCATGGAGCAGGCCGAAAAGGAGCAAGACTGGAGGCTGGAGAACCAGTTAACTTCGGCCCTGATGAGAAAGAAGACCCATGGCGGGACTGGCTGAGCTCATGTCTGAGAGCCAGCAGTCTTCCTCCTCATAGATTCTGTGATGTCAGACAGTCTGCCTGTGGTCTCCAGTAGTCATTAAAGTTCCACAGAACTGCCAACATTTCAGCCATTCAGACCCTACCTTCCACTCCCTCTGGCCCCTGGAAATTCAGAGACAAAAGTCCTTTGCAGGTTCAGTTAGAGAGCTGTGTGCACTGTTGGGTGCTGAGTGGAGAGAGGAGTGGTGTGGGGTGAGCTGCCTGGGAAAGGGTGTGTGAGGGGTGGCAGCGAGACCCTCTTCCCTCTCTAGTTCAAGGTGTTCTCTGGTTGCCAAGAAGGTGTTGAGGGAAAGCTGGGATGGCTCAGCGGGTTAAGTGCTCGCTTTGAATTCCCAAGGATCGAGGATCGAATCCCGGCTCCGGCCCAGGCGGACCCACATGCTGAACTGGGGTGTGCTTCCCGAATGCGGTGAGGCCCCCAGTTCAGTTAAAAAAAAAAAAAAAAAGGTGTTGAATGCCAGACACCGTCCTTGATTTTCGTGGTTTGGCAGGTCCTTGGAGATGGGCCATACCAGCTTTGACACACCACTCCCCAAGCCTGCTTTGGGCCAAGGCTTAAATGCTGCAATCTTTAGGGCCCTTCCCTTTGCACCCTGCTCATTGGACTCCTCTTTATCCATCTAGGCCCAGAGCCTCCTCGAAAACTCCCTTGAGCTTTCCAAGCCCCAAGGCTAGCTCCCTGACCTGGCCAGGCTCTAGTGTGCTCTTCACCTTTCAGTCTCCCACAGGGCCAGGGCATTTGCCTGGTAAACTTCCAAATGCTTGCGTGACTCTGAGTTGAGGCTCTTTGGCTGCTCAGTGACCTCTGATCCCTTTAGGAATGATACCCTGCTGAGGGGTTTCTTGGCTTTAGGGCCAAGGTCCAGCTCTGCTTTACTAGCTGCATGATTTTGCCTATTTTTAGCCTATGAGCCTCCATTTCCTTATCTGTGGAATGGAGATTAATGCAATTCACCTTGGAGGAACTGTGTGAAAAGTACATTTGAGGAGCTATCCAAAGGTCTTCGTTTGTGTTCAATAAATATTAACTATTATTTTTCTAAGACTACCGCAGGCAGGATCGTTGCATCAGAAATGCGTCATTCTGGTTGCCAGGGGCTGGGTGAAGGAAGGAAGGGAAGTGACTGCTAATGAGTGTGAGGCTTCTTTTTGGAGGGATGAAAATGTCCTAAAGTTAGATAATGGTGGTAGTTGCACAACCTTCACATCCCTGAATTGTACACTTTATTTTACGGTTGTGAATTACATTTTAATTAAAGAACAACATTCATTTAGGCAAGCATTAGTGAACTAGGGAACCAGGTGCCAGATGCTGGGACCCAAACAAAGCCCAGCAGAGTAAGGTCTCTACCCCAAAGAACTGGCCAAAAGGTGGTGGTTGTCTTTGGTGTCAGAGTTTAATCTGCACCCTACTTTTCCTGTAAGGGTTTTAGGAGGGAAAAGGGAGATATAAGTTTGGAAGTTATTTTTAAGTTTGCAAAATCCAAAACTAATGCAGGGCTTCCTGTGCCTGGAGCATCAAATCCAAACTCTGGCTCTGTGATGACTACCTGAGAGAAGGGATCAGGATGGGCAGTGCTGTCTGCACCCACACTCTGGCAGCACTGCTGTCTGGGTCCCCAGGGGCTGAGAGGAGAAGGTGGAGGGAGACGCCCACAGTTCTGACGGTTCCCTCCTGCAGGCCGCACTGGGCAGGGTGCCAGGTAGGACAGGAGGAGAAGCAATCCAGAGAACTAACCGGAAGATGCAGCCTGGGCTCTGGAGGGGGCACACCAACTTCTCTCCCCACCTGAGATGGTTCTGAGCCCCGACGTCTTCTCAGTGGAGCTGAGATACAAGGGGTATTGGTACGAGGTCTTTGACCACACACAGCTTGTGGAAGACGTATAGAAACGGCCACTGCTAGTATGAACGCTCATGGAAACTGGATAGATGAAGGGCAGTATTCAAAAGAGCGTTGGGCTGCGAGCCAGGCAACTGCCAATGCACTGTGTAGCCTTGGGCTTGCTAATCAGCCCATATAAAACACCTGTAATTAAAGGCTGCTGTGTGCCAGGCAAGCACACTAAACACCTGAAATAAATGACCTCAGTGAATCTTTTTCACAGCTTTGAGGGGAGGTGCTAATAATTGTCTTTTTTTTTAAATTTTTTTGACAGAGAGAGAGAGATACAGAGACAGAGAGAGAACTGAACTGGGGGAACTCCCCAGTTCAGCATATGGTTCAGCACCGGCCGGGGCCGGGGCCAGGATTCGATCCTGGGTCCCTGGCACTGCAAAGTGAGCGCTTAGCCCACTGAGCCATCCCGGCTTCCTTTTTTTATCATTTTTGTTTTGTTTTTATAATAATTGTATTAAATTAGGGTGACCAGACGTCCCGCTTTTGGTGGGACAGTCCCGATTTTTAACAATTTGTCCCGTGTCCCGCGGCGTTTTAAAAAAGTCCTGATTTTTGGAAAGAATGCACGACAAGCTAGGGAACAGCGGGAGATAGACCACATTTTAAATCAAGACACCCCCCCCCCCCCGGTCAGTGGTTTCCCACTTTACCAATGTTAAAATCTGGTCACCTTATATTAAATAGATGAAGATGGCTTATCTGCCACCAAATTCGCTTGATCCTACTGCCAGGCTATAGCTTGCATCAGTCACTTCTCTAGAGAGCCTAGTCCAAGCTCGCTCGCTCTCTCTCTTTTTTGGCCCCAGACTGCCCTCCTAACTGGTTCCCCCAACTCCAGGCAGCATTCCCACCACCACATGCTCTTCCCACGGAACATAATACCTGTCACTCTTCCGCCGAAAACCCTGCAGTGGCATCCTGTTGCCCTTGGGGATGACAGGGACAGTCTTCCCGGCCTGGGACCCGGTACAGCCCAGCCTACGCCGCCACTCTGTCCACCTCTGCAAAGCCGCGGCTCTCAGTGGTTTGTCCTGTCTCTGGGTCTGTGCACACCTGGGGCACACTTGCCTCCTCTCTGCCCAGGCCTAACTCCTTCTCATCCTTGGAGAGTGGCCTTGGCATCGTTCCTTTGGCAGGAGCCCTTCTTACACGAGTCAAACATGTTTCATGTATCTGTCTTTCATCGGACTGAAGGCAGAACCCATGCCTGTTTTGATCTCCATTCCCTCTCCCAGCGCCTACCACAGGGCTAGGCGTACAGTGGTGCTCAACTGGGTGTGCAGGATTATTTACATGCGTGAAGGGAGGAAGCTGGTCATCTGCCCAAGGCGGCACAGCCAGTGCCCGGGAGCCCTTGCTCTGAGGTCCCAGGGGTGGGGGTGTTTAGCAGAAAGTCGAGCGGAACGGTGGAGGCCGTTCTCACCGGAGACAGGCGGGCAGGGAGCTCCGGGGCCGCTCCAGTCCGGGGTGAGGCCCGCCGGGGGTGTGGCCGGAGCCGGGGGGCGGCGCGCTGAGTCACGGCCTCCGGGCGGGGCCTCGGGGCCCCGCGGCGACTCCGTGGCCCGCGTGGGAGGTGGCGCGCCCGGTCCCCGCGCCTGCAGGGCACCACAGACGAGCCGGACAGGGGCGCGCCGGGACCTGGAAAACTCAGCAGACATTGTTGGAGGTCGGTGGGCCAAAGGGGTGGCCTTGGGAGGAGGGGGCTGTCGTCTAGGATATGGGGCTCAGGCCTGCACCACCCTAGTTCCCCCAAAACACAACAGGGAGGCTTAGCTCGGAGAGGACAGGGCAACCCCCCCCCGCCCCCCGTCCGCTCCCCGAAATTACCGCTAAGTTTCCCCGGGTAAGACAGGTTGCCCCATTCCACCCCTCGCCCGCCCCCACCCTGGGAGCCCCGAGTCGCAGCTGGGTGGAAGCATGTCACAGGGCAGGAGGGAAATACCCCGGTTACCCAGTGCCCACAGGCTCCAGGAAGCCGGTGGTCCACCTCCCCCCTCCAGGAAGCCCAGGTCCCGTGTGGACAAAGGCCAGTGGGTGCTGGACTAACTGATGGGGCTGGGGAAGCCCAGGACGCCTGAAATCCACCCAGAGCTGCCTTTAGTGGGTGACGGGCACTTTCCTCCCAACAGCACTCTAAACACACCTGCCTCCTCCAAGAGCCCCTTTGACCCGTGGATGTGCCTTGAGTGTGGGGGGGGGGGGGAGGGAAGAGGTGCTTGGGAGCTGATGATCCCACAGGCCAGCCACAGGTCAGTTTGGAGAAGGGCTTGCAGGTGCCTCAGGAACGCGCTGTGTTCAAGGGCCATGTTGTCAAAGATGTACAGTATCAAGGAGGTGTGCTCAGGTTCTAGTGTATGTATGTGTGTATGTGAACGTGCCCGTGTGCAAGCCCCAAGCTCTCAGACCCCACGTGCTCTCACCCCTGCGCTTAGAGAGAAGCCCTCCAAGGGCACTGTGTGTAACCCCACATGTGGGCCCCATTTCAGGAGAGGAGACTGCCCCCTACTCTGCCCAGGGCTAGCCTGGTCTTTAACTGGTGGTGAAATGAGGAAGCCAGGGTCCAGACATAGGTGGGGGTGTTCAGAGAACCACAACCTGACTGGCTCCCAGGATGAGATACACATTTTGTGGCCCTGGTTTTCACAGGAGTATGTCCCACGCTGGAGTGAGCCTGTCTGCCCAGAGCTGCCCTCTTCTGGGCACAAAAGGATAGCCCCTTCTTCAGACTTTGAGTCCCTTTCAGAAATTGGTCTTTTTAGGGTTATATTCAGCATGTGTTCCCTGGGCGGCTGGCCATGGAATGCCCCCTCTTAGCCTGTCCCAGAGTGTCTAGTGAGGGAGGCTGTGGGTTCCTCGCCCTCCCCCAGGTGGAGAAGGGACATTCATGGTGCTTGGAGTCACAGTCTAGTGGCCCTCTCATCTAGGATAGCCACTCTGGAAACACGACTGTGGAAATCCACCCTGGGAGTAACGGGTGAGGACTCCAAAAGCTGTGTTCATTTGTAATCTCTATGAAGCAACCCTAGGCTCTGTCCTTGCTTCAGCCAGAGCCTGCATGGTTCCTGCTATATTCAAAGGAGTGACCTCTCAACAGCTTTGGCAGCAGTGTAACTTCATCGTTTTTCAGTAGATTCCTAAAATCCCCTGTCTGTATTATTGGAAAAGAGCCCCCTGGGGTAAGGCTGAGTGCCCTTGGTAGAGAAAACAGGATTTACTGGTAAAATTCCAGTGTAAACCAGAATGTGCACATGTTTGTTGGGGGAGGAGGGGCAGAGGAAAATTCCTTAGGAGTTGCTGGACAGTTAGTATCTGTTCTCTTGGACCTTTTTTTTTTTAATGCTAACCTTCCTGAATCTAGGCAGATTTAGTTTAGATTCTCTGTGCTGTCTACCTTGATGTCCATTTCAAAATCAGATGGAGTTGGCAGTTCCTTAAAAACTGAAATCAAGAGTTACCATAGGACTAAGCAATTCCACTTCTAGATATATATTCAAAAGAACTAAAAACATAATCACACAAAAACTTGTACATGAATATTCATAGCAGCATTATTCACAATAGTGAGAAGGTGAAAACCGAAATGTACAACTGACAAATGGATAAACAATATGTGGTATAGCATACAATGGAATATTAGTTATAAAAAGGAATGAAACGCTGATGCATACTATAGCTTGGATGAATTTTGAAAACATTATGCTAAGTGAAAGAAACCAGACAGAAAAGGCATGGAATAGGCAAATCTGTAGAAACAGAAAGAAAATTTGTGGTTGCTGGGGGTTGAAGAGAGGAAATGGGGAGTGAGTGCTAATGGATGTTTTGTTTTGTTTTGTTTTAGGATAACAAAAATGTTCTGGTATTAGGTTGTGGCAATGATTGCACAACTTTATGAATGTACTAGAAACCACTGAACTGTATACTTTAAAATAGTAAATTTTATATAAAATCTCAATTTAAAAACTTAGATGGTAGGAGGCCTGTCCAGTTTTTAAGGCTTTATTATTTCTGTAAAAATGACTCATTTAAAAATATTCAAATAATATAAAAGAACAAAAGCTCAAAGAAAGTAAAAACTTCATCTGGTGACCGCTATGAGCATTTGAACTTGGGCAAGTTACTGACTTTCTTTTCAAAATGGAGAGAAAAACTCATACCTATTCAATGCAAAGATATGGGTAAAAATGCAACAAATGCTAGCTGTTGTAGTCATTACATGTATGTGTGTATATGTAAATACACGTGTCTGATTCCATGGGGTTATGATGTGCATGCTGCTCTATTACCTGGCTTTTTAATGGACATTTTAAATTCAAAGACTTTATTTTTTAGAGTATTTTTAGATTCATAGCAAAACTAAGGGGAAGGTACAAAGATTTCCCATATGCCCCCTGTCCTGACACGTACATAGCCTCTCCCATTACCAGTATCACTCACCAGAGGGATATACTTGTTATAGTTGATGAATCTACATTGACATAATCACCCAAAGACCACAGTTTACATTACGGCTCACTCTTGGTTTTGCACATTCTATGGACATGAGCAGATCATGGACAAACTTCTCATGTAAAAACCATCCATTCTAAAAACGAATGGCTGCAGAAGATGCCATTATGTGGGGGCATAACGCTGTATCCTGTGGTCTCTCACTGATGGATTCTCCCATTGATGAAGCTGTTCGCCCAGCACTACTGCTACATTAGAACATATGAGGGCTGTCCCCCAAAAATCCAGCCATCAATGCCTCTATTGTTCATATGACGTGGCTGATACTTTCCGCACAGCCCTCGAATAGTTCAGCATCTCATCAATTACACACATGCTTTTTGCGCATTTATGGGGTATGTGGTTGGGGACGCAGGTCCATGGTTAAGCCCAGGGTTCAGGTATCTGGCAAAGTAGGTCATGGCTGAGCAGAGGGGAGTGCAGCTGTCAGGCAGGAATTGGCACTGGAAGAGCCAAGGGAGAGTCAGTGTGTCCGAGAGTGTTGGGCAATGGCAGCTGCTGGGAGGAAGGGCGGAATCGTCCGGGGAGCTGCCAGCCCAGCATCCCCAAGTGAGTGTGCCAGAGGTCAGTAGAGGAGAGAGAAGAGCAGATTCCAGGAAAGGGTCGGGTGGTTTGGAGTGTAACAGCACCTCCTCTCCTGTCACCCA
>PVKE010018958.1:0-28996 GCA_004027555.1 Craseonycteris thonglongyai | reverse complement strand
GTGCATAGTTATTTCTATTTTACTTTTTGACAGATAGAGAGAGAGACAGAGACAGAGACAGTTAGAGAACCGAACTGTGGGAACTCCCCAGTTCAGCACGTGGGTCCTGCCTGGGCCGGAGCCGGGATTCGATCCTCGGTCCTCATGGCCTCAAAGCGAGCGCTCAACCCGCTGAGCCGTCCCGGCTTTCCCTGCATTTTTTAAATTATTTATCTTTAAAATACAGTGTCTACCCTCAAACTGCTCATTGAGCACAAAGCTAAGCAATGAAACATATTGCAATAAAATGGACAAATAGATATGTGCACAAGGTAGAATAACAATACTGGGTTTTTGTTGGTGGTGTTTTTCTTTATTTTGTTCTATTTTTGAGATGGGAGGGTAGTCAGAAATCTCAACAAATGTAATTTTTAAACTTCAGTTTGAAATGTGAATAGAAAAATCTCTAGATTTTCTCTGCAAAGAAATTTTAAGAAAACTTCTATTCATGTATCCAATCCATTCTCAAGAATTAAAGAACATAAAAATCCAAGTTAAACTTATCTACTAAGAGTTCCCACACAACAGATAAAAAAATTCACATCATGTCACATTATCAGGAAACTGGCAACAAAAAGAAGACACTGATGTATCCAGAGAGAAACAGATCACAAATATACACACACAAAAAAGATAGAAAATAAAAATGACATCCAATTTTAAAATGTCTTAGGAATCTAGAAAACTGTTTGAGAGAAAATGATTTCCAACTTAATATTCTATACCCATCACTTTTAAATGTGATGCTGGGTTCAAGATACTTCAGATGTATAATATGTGAGAGTTTAGCCATCTTGTACTATTTCTAAGTAAACAACTGCAAAACCATTTCACTGCCTAAAGAAAAATAAACCAAGAGAGATGAAGATGCACTATCAAGAAAGCAAGGGATTCGACACAGAAGAGAGGAAAATAAAAGGATAATGGAAATACTTCTCAGCCTTTTGGTTATGATCAAGTGTAAAACTATGATGGTAAAAGCAGACACCAAGAAAATAGGTGTGTGCTATTCCTGGAAAACAATCAGTACATATTGAAGCAGGGAGTCAGAAAGCTCCAAAAGGGATGTCTGTAATAAAAAAAGAAATGAAATTGTGCAATATCTGAGATGTTTGAACATATTGAAAAGAGATTGAGATTTCTAACAAAGTGTTTGCAGACGAATTTGTGATGAATACTCAAAAAACTAAGCAATTAAAAATTGAGATTATTTACTTTCATGAGAACAAAATGACTCGGCTGTAGATAATATGTACATGGCCGTCATAATGCAAGAACAGGGAATATGGACTGAAGCAAAATTACCACTTTACTGTACTGGAAGGTGGAGGATGCACTGGAGTGCAGGGGACGTAGAACAAAGCCTAATTCTCATCTTTCAGAGTTGAAAGAAGTACATTATATGTAAATACTATATAATTTTTACCAACAAATGTAACCCCAATAAATTAAGAAATATATGTGTGTGTGTGTGTGTGTAAAGAAAGAATAAGAACGTCTTTTAAAATAGCAAGGGAAACATAGAATTTAACAATAAAAAATTGTTAATATTTTAGCAATTAAAAATTATTAAAAAATTATTCCTAGGGAATAAAAACAAGAACTAAGACAAGACAGAAGACTCATGGATTTTAGTAATAAGGTATGTATGAATGATTTAATTTTAAATATTACCTTCATGTATTTTATAATACTAATATTAAATTAAAAAAAATATTACTGGAGTTATACAGAGAATGAAGTGGTCGACGTGGGTAGCAATCAAGCAGTGAAGAACTTTGTATGTCAATCTAGGATATTTACAATTTAATGTTAAGTGTTGGTGAGCTACTGAATGTTTTAAAAGGGGAGAGATTCATGATTATAATTAGATTTGGTAGTGATAGGGGAAGGGACAAAACAAAAGGCAAGGAAATCAATTGCGTATCAAGTGTAAACAAATTGGGAAAAAATAGGATAAAGAGTTACAATGTTAAGAAACCAGAAATTCTTTATAACTGAGGGGAATTCACATATAACTGGACAAAATGGGTGAAGGTATCCAAAATGTACAAACTTTCAGTTAGAAGATAAATAAGCCCTGGGCATGTAATGTGAAGCAGGGTGTGTGGTATTGCATATTTGAAAGTTGCTAAGAGAACAGATCTTAAAAGTTTTCATCATAAGAAAAAACAATTATAACTCTGTGAGGTAATGGATACTAACTAAACTTATTATGGTAATTACTGTGCAGTATATGAGTATTCATATATCAAATCATGGTGTTATACATTTTAAACTAAAACAATGTTATATGTTTATTATATCTCAATAAAACCTGGAAAAAAGAACAAACCAGTTGAAACTTTAGCAAAAGATATAAACATAAAACTCACAAAATAAGACAGCAAGTGGTCAAGCAATATAAGAATATATTAAAAGATGTTCAGTTCAAAATTAATGCCAACAATGGAAATGAAAACAATACCATTTTTGACCAATTAGCACAATCACAAAAGACGGACAACCTGATTTTTATGAAGTAAATGAAATGAACACTCTCAGTCACAGAAAGTATAAATTACTAAATCTTTATGAAAGATGAACAAAAAAATTTAAACCGAGAGATTATTTGTGGCAAATAGGGGATTCCCCTGTTTACTCCAGTTTGTGCCATTCCATGACCGTATTTTGTACATGACTTTGACCTATCAACACAGCAAACATACCCAAATTCTCTAAGGTCCTTCACTGTGGCCTCTTTTCACTAACTAGTTTATTTTCTATTGTTTCAATTCCAAATTTTAAGGATATTAGTTGATCAGCATTGTGAAATGTACAGTTCTGTTGAACCTCCTGTGTGCAGAAATAGGAGGTTACCTGATACAAAGCTGACCAGCAATTCCTTCAGCTTGGTCTGTGGGTTGGAAGAATTTACTATCAAGGCAGCTGATGATAGGTGCTGACCCCTGAAGTGCTATTTGGAGATTATGTATTATAAATGAGTAGTGATTATGAGGACAGATTTGGGGGCCAAAGGTTTCTACCATTTACTGGCTGGGTAGTCTTGCGCAATATTTAACTTCTCTAGTCTGTGTCCTCAACCTTAAAGTGGAGATAATAAGTTATCTGCATCATAGTGTTGTTTAAAGGTCAAGTGGCATATAATAGTTTTTTTCTGTCATTTGTACTATAAACAATCTGAGAGAAAATGATATCGGTGTGAAATATGGTATAAGAAATGAAGAAGGGAGAGAGCTCATGGAAAAGAAAGGTCAGATGGGCCTTAGCCCTCCTGGTTGTCCTTCTTTTCCTTTTAACAACATAGTAGAAACTATATGAATACCACCTCTGTGGATTCTCCCATTCCCATTCCTTCCAATGTTTAATTCACTTTCAGAGTCAGACCTGTGTCCAACGTACCTTCAGCTCCTAGTTTGTTTTGACTCCAATGTCTGCTAATCTTCGCAGTCAAAACTGTAAGACTTTGTCAAGCTGCACTTGAAGTTCACTCCCCAAAGCCTCTCACACACCTCTGTCTCAAAGCCTCAGGCATCCAAGTGTCTCTCCCACTGTGGGAGAGCCAAGTTAGAGATGCAGGCACCTGTGAGAATTAGCTTAGAGCAAACGTGTCCAACCCACAGTCCACAGGCTGCATGAGGCCCAGGACCACTTTGAATGCGGCCCAACACAAATCTGTAAACTTTCTTAAAACATTGATATTTTTTTCTGCATTTTTTTTTTTAATTCATCAGCTATTGTTAGTGTTAGTGTATTTTGTGTGGGCCAAAACGATTCTTCTTCCAATGTTGCCCAGGGAAGCCAAAAGGTTGGATACCCCTGTCATATAGTAATAGTTTTAAAACTATTATGGATAGTTTAAAATTGTGTTAAGCCTGTGGAAGACTTTAACATTTGGCTTCATGACTAGAAGTCCCAAATCTCCTGGAAAGAAAGTTGAAACAGCATTATTAAAAACAACTAATCAGCCAATATTTTTTATAGCTCCCTGGAGGGATAGTATATTAAGTCAGATTTTATGTATGTGTGTGTAGTTCAGGTTATAGGGAACCATTCCAGCCAATGTAAGAAAGCCAGCCTATAGGATGTTACATAGCAGTACAAGGGCAGAGCCTGGCTGGTCTCTGGAATGAACAAATTTCCTTTAACCTCTTCTTTCTGTCAGTTTTCTTTATTTCTCTTTCTCATATTTGCTCTCATTTTTTCAGCCACCCCAGTACCCCAACTAGTTGTCTCCTTTGTATACATAGTGGAAAATGTGGCCACCGAGGACAGACCTAATACTGAATAGCCTGAGAAGGGTCACTGATGTTCATTTCTATCCCCCTCCCCTTGGCTTGTATCAAAAAGATAAGAACCCCTGGATAAGCAATCATGGTCAAAAGAAGGTTTATGGGGTATATGCATTGCTGCTTAGAGCAACTTGTCTGGTTAAGTAAGGAGGGCAGGCATGAAAGGGGCAAAACTCAGGAAAGACTAGCTGAGAAGCAGCAAACAGAAAGGTCTGCATTACTATCCTTAAAAGAGCTAAAAAACTACTGGGAAAAATGTTTCTGTCTGCAATGTATAGATATTGGGTTGGCTGCCCTTCTCTACTCAAGTAGAGAAAAACAATCAGTCTAGTTCTACATATAAGAAAACCTTTTTGTTTCTAAAAAGAAAAGAAAACACAAAACATAAAATAGTCTCTAGACTCACTTTTAAATCATTACTAAAAATAAAGCTTTATTAAGTAAACAAATACAAAAAGGTAAGATTTCTGAATGTCAAGTTAATACGGCTGACTGAGAACATAAAATTTTCCTTTCCAATGTCAAAACTTTATTTAACTGATGGTAAAGGCATATAAGATGAGATGAATCCATAACCACAATAAGTATTACAATGCAGAGGCCATTCATGGACCAAATATTTTGATGGCTTTTTGTACAATAAAACCCAGATGGGATTACACAGGCAGATAAACTATTCAAGACAGATGAAACCATAGGACAGAAAGTAAAGAACAGGTATCTAGAAATTGTTTCTGGGGTAACAAAGATACACCTGAAGCTAAGAATTGGAAGGCCTTGAGAGCAAGAAAAAACTATAGAGAAGCAATTGAAGGAAATAATTTAAACACTGCCCACTTCACAGAAGTGTGGCTCCTCCTAACAGACTCATAATCCCATGGGAATGGTGAATGACAGTTTTTGCTTGTTCATGGTGTATAAAACAGAGAACTGTTTTCTAAAAAACTGAATCAATTGCTTGGGAATAGCTAATGTTCCTTGTGTCATTTTGTACTCAGATTAAAGTTGTTCTTATTTTCTCTGGGGGATCCTGTGGTAGACTGCCTGCCTACTTCTCATCTACCAGGGGTACCAAAAAAAAAAAAGTATACACATTTTAAAAGATGTTATCTATGTATTACTTTAGAAGCTGAGTTGAATTGTGGAAGCATTGTATAGTATGATGTTCACTCAAAAGATGGCATTAATTAAATGAATGCTAGCATCACCACATGACAGGCAGAACAGTCAAAGAAAATGAGGGAAACATGATTCTCATTCAAAGAGCACAAGACCATTTTGAAATGATAGTGGAAATTCGAGAATGTTGAGGAAGTATAATGACAATGGAGGTGTGAGTGTGCAACAGAACCTGCAACATGCCTAACAATTGCACGTATTCTTGATAAGTTTGAGACACACGGTAATTGAAACAGTATGCACAGTGATACAAGTGGACATGTTGGTCAATACTGCTCAAGCAGTAGTTTGTTGTAATCAGAAGTGTCTGCACACTGATGGAAACCACGTTGAGCACCTCTTATAATTGCAGAAGTCAAATATGACTTGTATTCATCTTTTGTTATTGGTATATATTGAGTATGATAATTTAATAATTTTTTCTTTTCTTAAAATGTGTATACTTTTTTGTGGTATCCTCTGTATATACCTTAAAATGAAATCTGCTCATTGCCAATAACACATCACATACACACACACACACACACACACACACACACACACACACATACATGCAAGTATGCACACACACAAAGCTTGTAGTCTGCCCTTTTAGATAAAAAAAAAACTTTTGATGGTTTAATGAAGAAAAAAAATCTACAGAGCAGCAGGAGAGACTTATACCAACAATTTAAGTCGATCAATATAGTATTTTTTATGAAGATAAATGGAACCCAATTATCATGAACCAATTAAATAAAATTGACTTAACCAAGGAAAGTATTAAGAAAAAGCCAAATAACTGCTCCTGTAGAAAACACTGATAATAAGAAAAAATATATATATATCTTTAGTTCCATTTGATACCAGATCCATGTAACAAGAATAGAATGCCGCAAAAAAGAAAGAAAGAAAGAAAGAAAAAAAGAAAAGAAAAGAAAATATTTAAGAACGAGTTCTTAGAGAGGTAAAATAGTATAACCGAAATTGAAAGTTCAGTAGAAATGTTGCCGTTAAAACTTGAAATGACAATAAAAATTGTTTCCAGACCTGCAAATATCACCAGCATGGAGAGGATCATCTTCATTTCAGAACCACCAGCCTGGCCTAAAGCAGTGGATTATAATTTGATATTATAATATGCAAATATTTTAGAAGTATGATATTATCTTGGAGAAAGGGAGAGTAACAGGGCAAAATAAAATGAAAATATGTCTTTGGGTATCTAAATAAGAAGCAGCCTAAAACTCCTTAGCTGTAGACACAGGTTATTTTTATGAAAAGGGCAATAGTTCCATCAAGAGTGGGGTTTATGCGCCCCACATCATCCTTAAATCTTTGCAGACACTGTGATTGCTTTGACTAATAAAATCATGCAAGTTACACTATGCTGGGTTCCAGATAATGACCAAAAAAAAAAAAAACCTGGCAGCTCTACTTCCTGTCTCTTGAAATAGTTATTTATGGAATTAACCTGCCATATATGAGATGCATAAGACATATGGAAAGGCAATATGTAGTTGCTGTAGTCAACAGCCCCAGCTAAACACCCAGACCACAGTTAGTACAGGTTAGGCAAATGGATGACTCAGCCTGGACATTCAGGTCAGCTGAGCCTGCTGACAACTCCAGCATCAGCTTCCATGTGACTGGAACCATAAGAAAGATCCTAGGAAAGAGCCAGCCACCTGAGCTTCCTCAACACAGAGATCCATGAGAAATAATAATGCATTGTCATTTTAAGCCACTAGATTTTGCAGTGTTATCCAGAAGTACATAACTGGCAATCAGTAAGAAAAAGTTCTAGGTAATCCCACTGACATCTCAGAGATTAAGATGTTGGTTATATCGTCAGGTAAGCAATTTAGATTAGCTCAAGTGCTGTCTAAATATGAGAAAAATCTAGAATAAGTGCTAGAGGAGAGATAATGAATATCCATCATAGTCTTGGAACCAGTGGAAGTAATGGGGACTATAGTTGTTTCACTAAGACTCCTGTACTAAATCTTATAAAGATTCCAGCTAGTCACCACCTTGAAGTACCAGAAACAGTGGACTCAATGCAGGACAAAAGGAGATCTATATAATACAAGGATGTCCCATCAATCCACATCTGCTTTCATTCTCAGTCAGTAGACATTTCCTATAGACTCAGGCATATCTAATGATGACAGCACATACTGAGCATCATTTTGTGTTTTGTCTCAGAACCTTCTCCAACATTTTGAGAACTTAGAAGTGCTTAAACAACAAATGACAATGATAAAGGGAGATTCAATAAACCTAGAGAGAAACAGACAACCAATAAGGAGTGGTAACCTATGCACTAATACTCCAGGCTCCAGTCCTCCAAGTGGAAAAATCTAGGGAGTGTTATACACACTTTTTAGAAGATGCTGAAGGAATTGAGTCCTTTTGACCACAGTAGCTACTTTGAGAAAAAACACATACATTGAATTTTCTCTCTTATCAGTATCACTCTTCCCTTTCTCTCACTTCCAATTCTTTAGATTAACACCATAACTTACTTACATCCAAGTCTTGGCTTTAGGTTCTACTTTCATGAGGAACCCATATTAAGACAATCATATTAATAACAAATTTGCTAGCAACAGTGGTATATGCAAGGAAACCAGATTTCTATATCCAGTCCAATCATTACCAAGTGTGAAAGTAAAATATATTTCAGACTTACAAAGACATATAATTCTTTTTTCCCATGCACCTTTTATGAAAAAATAAATTTAGATATAATCTACGGTTTTGAAAATATATTCTAAGGGAAAAAAACTTGAAATTCAACAAACAACAGAACTAACTCAGAAGTATAAAAGTGAAGACATACTGGATGGTAATAGTGTAGCATTTATAGCAAATGTTAAGTCAAACTTAGAAATTTAGAAAGTTGGAGGATCCCAAGAATATCTTCAAGAAGGAAATAAACTCCACATTACACATATATTACTAAGAAGCTGGGAAGAAATTTGTAATATGATGAAAGTTATATAGTTTTTGCTATTATAAAAGTAAAAAGGCAATTGAAAATTCTAGATAAAATACTATAAAGTTATAATCCACAGCTGAAGCAATTAATATATAATTTATTTTAATTTACTTTTTTTACTAACAGAGTAAAACTGGCTTCTTTTCATGCACGGTTCTATGAGTATCAACACATGTTCATACCACTACAATCAGTATATTAAACAGTACTCTCAACCCAAGTATCTTCCATCATGCTATCCGTCTGTACTACTAGCTTCCTTACCTCTTGCAACCACTGATATTTACATCACCACTATAGTTTTGCCTTTTCCAAGATGTCATATAAATACAATCATACAGTATATAACTTTTTGAAGAAGTCTTTTAACACAGCATAATATTTTCAAGATACCAGTACATCTATTTCAGTGTTTGTATCAATAGTTAATTTCTTTTCAATGTTGAGGAGTATTCTATTGTATGGGATGTACCATAATTTTTTATATATAGTCATTCATTGAAAGACTTTGGGTTATTTCTAGGTTTTGGAAATTATGAAAAGATCTATAAATATTTGTAATCAGGTTTTGTGTGGACGTAAGTGTTCACTTCTGTACCTAAATGTGTGGTTGCTGGGCCATACACTTCCAAAGCAGCTATGCTGTTGTGCATTCCCACTAGCAAAGTATGAAAACTGTAGCTACTCAACACCCTTATCAGCACTTTGTATTGTCATGTTTGTTTTATTTTGCTTTGTGTTTCAGCCATTTTTTTATGATGTAGTGGTATCTCTTATGATTTTAATTTGCATTTTCATAATGGCCAAGGTTAAATATCTTTTCATATGCTCATGTCTATCTCTATATGTTGTTTTGTGAAGTGATTGTTTATTTGCCCATTTTTTAAACTGGGTTGTTTGGCTTATTACTGTTAAGTTTTACGTGAACTTTACATATTCAAGCTCTAACTTCTTTGTCACATATGTGATTTGCATAATTAAAAACAAAAATATAAGTAGCAAAATTTTAGGAGACAATGAGAGATGAATGTTAGTAGACATGAGTTTATTTATCATGAAATAAAAATGTAAATATAGTAAGCAGTTACAAGATATTGTCTCAATAGAAATAAAGCAATTTTTTGTCATTCATGCAATTTGAAATTGTTCAAATGTCTACATGCATGTGCTAAATTAGCAAGCATATATACTTACATATTAAAATATAGTTCTATATTATTAATAGCTAAGAGAGTAAGGGAAAGTAAAAGAATGAAAAAACAAGAGAAGTTTTGGGAGAGAAGCACAGAGAAAAAAATGCAAAGAAAGTAAAAGAAATACAGATAGACAGAGGAAAAGAGGTAGAGAAATAAATTTACATTGACAGAAAGTGAAAAAAAACCCCGACATCAGTAATGGAAACTGACCTTTATGGATTAAATTGTCAACTTATGGCCTTTGCAACTAGAGAATTTTTCAAGCATTTTGAAATGTAAAAATCTTGTGAAATGTTTTGTGTCTGAAGGATGAGGATTCAACTTTTAAAGTGAGATATTACTGTGAGTGAATATTTTTAAACAAATAAACAAACACAGGAATATACTTAACAATCGAACCTTTAAGAATTAAATACTGGCTAGAAAGTGTAAGTTATTCACAAAAGGATAGAATAATCAAATAATTAAAAAGTTCCTTTTTATTCTTAAGACATTGATTAGACTTTTTCTGCTTAATAGTTGTTGACTTGGGGACCTTTGTAAATAACTTTTTTTTTTTTTTTGGTAACTGTTGCCAGTGAATTTCATGGATAAACTTCCTAAGTTCAAAAACACTTCCCATGAGTAGCTGACTCCCAAAGTAGCCCTCATTCATGAACTATAGAAAAAAAATCCAGAAATAATGATACTCTATTTTACCATTTCGATTAAATGTTTGGTAACTTCTTTAGAACCTATGGTTAGGAAGTATATTTGTGGTAGGAGGGGAGAAGTAAGGAACCAGTGAGGAAGAAAAGGGAAGAAAGCACTATTCTAGCAGGTGACACTAACTCTGTAAAACCTAACAATATATTATATATTTGTGCAAAAATTATAACATCTTAGGACCACTGTGACACATAGGACCAAAATATAGCAACTTAGGACACAGTTATTGTGTTGTCTTCAGTGAAAACTTGGCATCAAATGGATAGCCTCACTAGGAGGTGACTTTATACATTTCTACACCCAGTATAAGAACCTTAACAGTTACAATGAAAGTGTAATTAAACAATCATGGAAAGAAACTCAAGTTTCCCAAATCTACTAAAAGGAAAAGCTAGGAGACCTTCTAACCACTATTACCTCCTATTATCTCATGGCAATATGTTAAGGTGACCAACTTTTTTCCAATGAAAAGGAAGACAGCTGATTCTGGGTGGTGAGCACATAACATGAAGCATGGGTGATGTGATGTGGACTTGTACATCCAGAAACTATCTAATTGTTACCAATCAATGTCACCCCAATAAATTTAACAATAAAAAAAAAAAAAAGAAAAAGAAATCGATTGCAGAACCAAAAAAAAAAAGGACATCTAGTATTACATATCAAAAAGGAGGACATCTTCTTGTTGTATTGTCTCCTTTATCATTATGAAATGTCCATTTTTGTCTCTTATTATCTTTTTGATCCTGAAGTCTGCTTTGTCAGACATAAGTATGGCCACACCTACTTTTCTCTGGGTGCCATTTGCCTGGAGTATTTTTTCCCACCCTTTCACCTTGAGTATATGTTTGTCCTTATGGCTGATGTGTGTCTCTTGTAGACAGCATAAGGGTGATTTTTGTTCTTTAATCCAGTTTGCTACTCTGTATCTTTTTGTCAGTGAGTTCAGTCCATTTACAGTCAGGGTGATGATTGATATAAGAGGATTACTATAGACATTTTATCTTTTGTTTTCTGGTAGTTCTTTTTTTTTTTATTGCTTATTTGCTTTTTTCTTCCCACTGATTATTTTAGTTTGATGGTGTTTATGACTGTTTTTTCTGTATTCTTGTCTTTTGTTTTTATGTGTCACAGATCTAAGTTCTTTTTCAGTGGTTACCATGAACTTTATATAAAAGAAAGTTTTGTATATGCAGTGGTTCCTTTTCTTAAGGCTGTTTCTTATCTTCATTCTTTTTGAAAACTTAAGTGTGTACTTCCTCCCCTTTTTATACTTTTGTTGTTCCAGTTTATCCCTATTTACTTTTACTTTTTGTTTCAGGTCCAATCACCTCCTTCAGCATTTATTTAAATGCTGGCCCTGTGTTGGAGAATTCCTTCAGTTTTTGTATGTCTGTAAAGGTCTTTATTCCTTCTTCATACCTAAGGATAACTTTTCTGGGTATAGGATTCTTGGCTGGTAATTTTTCTCCTTTAATATTTTGAATACTTTGTTCCATTCCCTTCTGGCTTGTAAGAGTTTCTGTTGAGAAATCTGATGAGTCGGATGGGCTTTCCTTTATAGGCTATGGTGTTCTTTGTTCTGGCTGCCTTGAGGATTCTTTCTTTGTTTTTGACCTTTGACATCTTCAGTATAATGTGCCTTGGAGAGGGTCTGTTAGGATTCAAGTAGCTAGGGGTCCTATTTCCTTCTTGGATTTGAGGTTCCAGTTCTTGCCACAGATTTGGGGAGTTCTCATCTACTATTTGTCTGAGTAGGTTCTCTGTGCCTATCTTGTCCTCTGCTCCCTCTGGAATACCTATTATTCTTATATTATTTTTTCTAATGGAGTCAGATAGTTCTTATAGATGTCTTTCATTTCTTTTGGCTTTTAGATCTCTCTCTTCTTCCTACTGTGACATTTCCAAATTTTTGTCTTCAATTTCACAAATTCTTTCCTCCATCTGGTCAGCTCTGCTCGCTATGCTAGCTATTTCATTTTTCATTTCTTTCCTTGTGTTATTTATCTCCAGAATTTCTATTTGCATCTTTTTCATATATTCCATTTCCTTTCTGAGATCATTTAGCTCCTTCTGTGTACTCCACCAGTTTTCTCTGATCTCTTTGAACATTTTCATAATTGCAACCTTGAATTCTCTGTCATTTAGCTCGTATAGTTCCATATCTTCAAGTTCCTTTTCTGGAGATTTTTCTTTTTCTTTCTGAGCTCCTTTGTTCAAAGGGGTATTCATCGCTGCTGGAGTGTTTTGTTTCCTGGACATGAGGATGTTTCCCACGGTAGATGTGAAGGTATCTTTCTTTTACTTCCTAGCTGGGGTTAGAGTCTTATTATGTTTCCTCTTATTTGATTTCCTCATGTCGGGAGACTTCCTAAAAGATGGGCTTCTCTTTGACTCAGTTGCCCTAGTCTGTGTATGCCTCCTCTTTGGGAAGATACGGTGGGCTATGGTATTCTATGCTTCTGAGATCCCACTGCTGTCAGAAGCTGCCACACCTAGATCCCTCTCGTTTCAGCTGGAAGAGTGGGGGTGGGGTCTGTTGGGAAAGGTGCAGGTCTGATTGCATCACAGGGTAATGGTGGCTTCCCTCTGCTGGCTTCAGTGGGAAGAGTGGGGGTGGGGTTTGTTGGGAAAGGCACAGATCTGATTGCGTCACAGGGTAATGGCGGCTTCCCAGCAGCAGCTCACTGAAGGCCTGTGGTGGGCGAGACCTGCAGGGCAAGCCCCGGGAATTAGCAAGGAGAAGTAGCCAGGCTCCGTGTCCAAGGCCACGCAGTGCTCTGGTTGGGGCCTCACCTCACTGAGGGCCATTCTTCGCCTCAGTTGCCAGCACACTCCAGGTGTTGGCACTCCAGCCACTGGAACACCCAACCCTGGCTCCAGTTGCCGGCTTCACACTCCACGGGAGCTGGGGAGCTCCAGCCGCCCGACTCAAGCGCCAGCCACCGGATCTTCACTTCAGTCACCCATGCTGATCTCTGGCTGCTGCTGGGGTGTCGCTCTGGCCTCCTGCCCCATGCTCTGGCCGCCCCCACCGGGGGCCTCTCACCACAGCCAGCCATGCCCGCTTTTTCCGTCCACCCCACACTCTGGCGTCTGCGGCTCCGCCTCTGTCCATTCCAGGCCTCCAACCCACCCAGAGTCGTTCTGCTCCTGGACCCACGTCCCCGTGCTCCCACCTCCATCAGTCTCTCCTCTGCTGGGCTCAGGTCAGCCTCTGGGTCAGTCACTGGGTGGGTCTCCAGGTCACACTCCATGGCTAAGGTGACCAGACATCCCGCTTTTGGCGGGACGGTCCTGATTTTTAACAATTTGTCCCGTGTCCCGCGGCATTTTAAAAAAGTCCCGATTTTTGGAAAGAATGCACGACAAGCTAGGGAACAGCGGGAGATAGACCAAATTTTTAATCAAGAACCCCCTCCCCCCCGGTCAATGGTGTCCCGCTTTACCAATGTTAAAATCTGATCACCTTATCATGGCGGGTCTCCACATGGCCCCCTTTCTCTCTCTCTCACTCGCCTCCATTTCTCCAGCTTTAGGAATTTTCTTGGGTCTCTCAGCTGAAGCTGTGTGCTACTTAGGGATTCTGTGGTTGGATTTTAGTTGTTTAAATTGTTGTTTTTCCAGGAGAGGTTTCAAGAGCTCCTTTCACGCTGCCATCTTGATGATGTCTCCCCTGCTTTTCTCTTAAACTATCATATAACCTCTGCTTCTTTGTGATAGCATTTAAACCTTACTTTGTGCAAATGTTTGCATTTTAAGCCCACCTCTGTTTACCTCTCCTCAATCCACTATAAGTGGTACACTACTACTCCACCTCAATGCTCTTTCATCATATCAGGTTCCTATTGTGTATGTATTTTAATAAAGTCAATCTATGAAAATGTTGTCAATCAAAATTTATCACTATAAATCTGTATAACTTAAGAAGTTAAACATAAAAATAATGTCACATAATATTATCAATTGGATATTAGGATCAAATAGATATGCTTACAACAAAAATTCAAACATGAATATAGAAACAGGTAGTAATTTTTTTTAAGATTTATTTTTATTGTTTTGTTTTGTTTTTTTTGACAGAGAAAGAGAGAGACTGACAAACAGACACAGAGAGAAGGGGGTTCTAGAGCAGTTTCCATAGTTGTACATCATTAGTTTTTGATATAGTTTCACTCCACAAGTGGGTGTGAGGCTGCACAGGGTGGGAACTGGGCCCAGAACCTCCTGCATGGGCCCTCGCAAGAACTGAATTGGGGGAACTCCCCAGTTCAGCATGTGGGTCTGCAACGGCTGGGGCCAGGATTCGATCCTCGAAATCTGGGGCTGCAAAGTGAGAGCTCAACCTGCTGAGCCATCCCAGCATCCCCAATAATTATTTTAACATTAGGAAATTGAGATAATTTTAGATATGATTATAAATGTATTAAAAACTAAATGCTATCAACTTAGTAACCACTTATTTTGAATAGAATTACAAAATACTAAATCAATAACTAAAACAACTTTGAAATACTAAATTCTAATTGTTCATTGGTAATCATGAATATTCTTATACTGATTTGTAAACTAATATTAAAATAAAAATACAAATGTTAATGTTTTCAATAATATAGGAAGTATGGATCATCTAATATTTCCTGACTGTATTCATGAGATTTGATTTGAGAAACTAGATTAAACACATTTTAGGAATCAACTGTGGGGAAACAATTTTAGAGTCTCAAGTCAATGTTTTACTTACAGACATATGCCAATAGCTTGAAAAAAAGAATGGCTCCACAGATGTGAAGACCTTACTCTTTCTGACTCATTATTTCATCAATTTGTTCCCAAAGGAGCTAAAATAGAAATAAGTAGTAATTCATTGATATGCATTTCTGCCAAATTGATTAAAATCAGTCAGCAATAGCAATTTTAAACATTCATAGAGATGTAATTCTTGGTACTTGTGACATTATATTTAGAAATGAGATATACCAAAGTTTACCTAATACTGGTAATTTTATGTAGCATAAAAAATACAATTTATGCTCTGCATTGGGCACAATATATCACCTCCAAATGTGTTGTGAGTGTAATTTATAATTTTAATTCTAACTCTGCAACTCCATCTATGTCTAAAAAAAAACTTTTTCCACATAGGCAGAGTGAACATAATGAAGTTTAGTAAAGCTAAGTTTAAACATACTCTGGAAGGAAGTGCAACACCATCTTTGGCTTTGCTTAGGAGGCAGTCTCAGAGAGAAAACATTGAAGCCAATATAAGTATAATATAATGGAATAAACATGTATAAAGTACACAGGACTTGGATTTTAGTAGAGGTATTTTATTTATAAATTCTGATTCCACCACTCACTTGTTATATAATCCTAGGCCAACACAGAGAATAAACATAATTAAATGTGTAAAGTAATATTTAATATAGGTCATCCTTTATATATTCAACTGCAAAGCTTAATTTGATTATTGTTCTTTATAACATAAAAGTGGTAATGTAACGTTATTCATAAATTTTCAGTTTAATAAAGCAGAGCAGGTGTTTTTCAGTAGACATCATCCATAGTGGAAACAAGAAGACCTCGCCTACCTTTTCTGATTTCTATAGGATTCTTTATGATATTAAATAGTACTTTTGCATCTAAAAGGAAGATTAGTTTGCAGTCATAATATTTACCTACCTCCAGACATCAACATAATAAACATTTGTTGAACACCTATGTTTTAACCATTAAGATAAGTAATAACAATGATATAAATATATTGAAAGGACCCAAGTATTGTGGACCTTTCAGTTTAATAGGGATAAAGGTACACATAAACATCAACCTAAGCAGACAGCATTTAATAAACACAGTGGAGTAGATACAAAGTGCTATGGATAAAGAAAGGTAATTTCTGAGATAGAAATCTTGGTCATGTCCATGTGAGATGTGGCATTTACTGCTTTCAACTTATGGAGATGCATGCATATTGTAAAATACATTTGAGGTGAAAGAAATCATAAGCTCAAATGAATTGGAATGAAAATCTTCATGCTTAGAAAACAATATATCATTTAATATGGCCTGATTTGGGGGTTGCTAAAAAATGTTTTGTAGGAGACCTGGCTAAAAATAGGTTAATGCCAAATCATGGAATGATTTGAAAGTTAATTTAAGGAATTTATATTTTAGATAAATTATAATTTATGTTGTTAAAAACAGCAAGACCATACAGGGTTTGAGTTGTCACTGGACTAAGATGGTAGGGGAAAAAAAAAAAAGACAAAAACATAACATATAGCCAGAATCTATACAATTCCCTGATGGATGAAATATAGCATACAGAGGGGAAAATGCCTTATATAATTTTGAAGTATGGATCACGGCAACTTAAGAAATGGTGATACTATTACAAAGAAAACATAAGAAAAGAGGACAGAAATAGAAAACAGAAGTTAGAGGGAAATAATGAGCAAGTGAGCATTGAGAGAAGGCCATTAAATTGGTACCACATTTATTTGCTAGAATATATGAAGAATTCCTATAAACCAATAAAGAAAAAGAATAAGAATACAATGTAAAGTGTCAAAAGATACAAATAGGAAGCTGACAGGAAAGGAAAATCATTTAGTAAGTAGTAAATACAAATAGATGTTCAATATCAGTAGGAAAGAAGGAAAAGTAAATGAAAATCTACTTTAGATATTACCTCATATTTTTCAAAATACTTTTCTGGCAAAAATAATAAATAAAACATTTTATTTTCCACTGATGAAAGCAACTACTTTCTAGGAGAATTAGCAGTATTTAGTTATTCTGAAAAGTGTATACCTACCATTCAGAAATTATAGGTATATACATCAGATAAATGATCACACATATTTATAAAAAAATATTTTAAAAATATTACAACAGGGGAAGCCGGGATGGCTCAGTGGGTTAGGTGCTCACTTTGCAGAGCCAGGGACCGGGGATCGAATCCTGGCCCCGGCCCATGCGGAACAATATGCTGAACTGGGAGCTTCCCCAGTTCAGTTCTCTCTGTCTCTGTATCTCTCTCTCTCTCTTTCTCTCTGTCAAAATTAAATAAATAAAAATATATTTTAAAAAATACTATATATTACAACAGCAAAAAAATTTTAATTAAATGTCTATCAAAAGAGCAGTTAAATGAATTTTGATGGAAAGTCAGGATGACTCAGGGGGTTAAGAGCTTGCTTTGCAACCCTAGGGACTGAGGATTGAATCCCAGCCCCAGACTGTGCAGACCCATATGCTGGACTGGAGTGTGCTTCCCATGTGGGAGACCCCAGTTTGGTTCTCACCCTCCCCCTCCCCGGTTCAGCCCCTGGCTCTAGGGGGCATGCCTCCCAGGTAGGAGGCCCCCTAGCCTGGTTCTTGCCCTGTGTGGCCCTGTCCCATTGTGTGAAACAAAACCATGTCAAAAACTGATGATATACAACTATAAAGGCTGCTCTGGGCCTTACCCCTTCTGTCTCTGTCTCTCTCTATCTCTGTCAAAAACAATAATAATAAATCTTTTTTAAAAAATTTTTAAATAAATAGTGACATAATAATACATTAAAATGTTAAACAACAGTGAAAATAAATTCATGACAACTGAATATGGATAAATTATAAACATATTGGGCCAAGCTCTCCATTTTTATATGAAGTTCAGGGTAAAAGAGAAAGTCAGAACAAAAGCTGTGGAGTAATAGAAAAAAGGGATGACTTGCCCTCAAATCAGTTTCAATCTCCCTCTGCCGTTGACATCTTGGTAACATTTTCTTACCTGCCTGTCTTTAAATGTTGGTAACATTTTGCACTTCTATAGGCCTGTTTGAGCAGACATATCAGTATAAGGAGATGATATCAAAGTGAAGGCAAAAGCTTTAACTTTTCATGTAAGAAGATATTCTTCTAAGGAAGAAAAAAAACAACATAATTTTGACGCATGCACTTTTGAACTGCTCAGTCTAGTATTTTAAATTTCTGACTAGAAGTTATAATGATAATATGTCTTTAAAAATGGCATGCGTTATTCACTTTTGTTTTGCCATAGTGAACTTCATGTGTAATTATTATCTCTTATTCTGTAAGTCTCCACTGAGTAATTCTAAGTCAATTTTTAGATTTAAGTAGTAGGTCAACTACATAAAACACTGCTGGGGTATTGAGTAAAATGAGAACTGAAAAATGTCTATTGATTTGGAAGCATGAAAGCCACTTCTGACCTTGACAAAGCAATTTTGATGGAGTGGTTGGGTGGGTTAGGAAGAAAAACTGGAGAAGTGTTGAAAAGGAAAAGGAAAATGAACTCAAGGATCTATGTGGAAGAAATTTAGCTATGAAGAAGCAGAAGAAAATATAGTATAAGCTGGTAGCAAGAGGTCTATAAGGGATTTATGGAGGTTTTCTTGTTTTATTTTTAATGGGAATCAAAAGAATGTGTTTTTGTACTGATCCAGTAAAAAGAAAAGTTGATAAGTGGATGGATGTTCCACTACTCCAGATTTAATGTCTCCTATACTGAATTCCTCCTCATCCCACCTCTGCTCTGCTTTCATCTTCAAATTGATTTAGAGAAGCTCTACTTACTGTTACCTAAACTAAAAGTCATTCTAGATTGCTACTTCCCCAGCATTTTCCATATACAGTCCATCACTAATTGCTACAAATTTTACTACTAAATTATAAAAGTCCCTCTCCTCTTTCCCATCCTACCACCAATGTCCTGATTCAGATAGTCACTGGATAATTTTCACAACTTCTATTCGATCTTTCTGCCTCTAATGTTACATTGTAATACAGTCCATTTATATTGCTGCCAAAACACTTTCTAATGCCCATGTCAACTACCTTCCTAAAATTATCTCTGATAGTTTCCCAACAATCAAATCTAATTCCTAACATTAGTTTCTTGGACTATCCCACCAGTGGTCTTAATCGATAGTCCTACTTATATGTATGAGGTTGACAAGTTTGCAAACTTGCCACTGTACACTTACCTTGGCAGCACTGTACAAACAACTCAGTAAGGTTTCATAACCTTGGTATATCAGTACCTCACAGCTGTGTTAGTGTTAATGTGTGGCAGTGTCTTGCTGAGTAGTGTTCATTATTGTTTTTGTATGTTTTTGTGTGCCATTACAACAATGTCGGAACTTGAGTTTGCCAAGACCTTTTGGAGATGCAAGATGATATATTGGGCCATGTTATCACTGGTGATGAAACATGGGTGTACCAATATGACCCTGAAACAAAGTGTCAAAATGCACAATAGAAGTCAGCTAATTCTCCATGACCAAAAAATTTTGTCAGTCCAAGTCCTGAGTCAAAATGATGTTGCTAGCCCTCTTTGATATCAGAGGGATTGTTCATTATGTATTTGTACCAACTGGACAAACAGTCAACTAAGTTTACTATTCAGAAGTGCTGAAAAGTCTGCATGAAAATGTTAGATGAAAATAACCTCAACTTTTTGCCAACAACTCATGGCTCTTACATTATGACATTGCACCAGCTCACACAGCACTGTCACTGAGTGAGTTTTGAGCCAGTAAACAAATAACTGTTTTGAATCACTCTCCCTACTCACCTGATCTGGCCAACAGTGATTTTTTTTTTTTTTTTTTACCTGAAGATAAAGGAAATATTGAAAGGAAGAGATTTTGATAACATTCAGGTAATGAAGGGTAATGCAATTACCCTTGATTATGGCTATAATAGCCATTTCAGAAAAAGAGTTCCAAAATTGCTTTGAAGGGTGGACTAGGCACTGGCATCAGTGCATAGCTTCCCAAGGGGAGTACTTCAAAGGTGACTATTATAGTGATATTCAGCAATGAGGTATGTAGCACTTTTTCTAGGATGAGTTTGTGAACTTAATTGTCAGACCTCATATATCCTGACACAAACTATACTACTTCAAATCTTCAACTCTTGCCTAAAACTGCCCAATTTGAGCTTATTGTTACTCTTCTTAAAAATTTCTGCTCAGTTATAATCTTCCCCTGGGATATTTTGCCTCCTTAAGTTCGCCATCCTCTAACCTTCCTGTATGCTCCTGTGGTAGGCAGAATGCTACAATGGTCCCTCAAGATTTTCTGCCTAATTCTCAGGATTATAAATATGATGATAAGTCATTCACTCCTTGATTATGTTAAATAATAAAAGAGAGTTTAGAGATGTAATTAAGTTCATTACAGCCACTCCTCACTTAATGACCTACCTATGTAATGACTGCTTGGACTTACCAAGTTTTCCATCATGGACAATTCCCATTCTCAGTCTGTGTGAGTCCCAAGAATCCCCTTTCTCAGTGTTTGTCTCATTCCCACAGTTGGTTAGTATTCACTACAGGAAGCATTCACAATCACTCATGACTACATATTTCATTTACTAGTGTAAGCATGATGTCATGTGATATATATTGAAAAATATAAGGGAAGCCAGAATAGCTCAGCAGTTGAGCACTTGCCTCACACTCACAAGATCTGGGGTTAAATTCATGGCCCCAGCCATGTGACCCCACATGCTGAACTGCAGTGTAACTGGTAACCTCCAAGATGGCTCAGCAGTGAAGTTCTTACTTCCCATTCAGGAGGCCCTGGGTTCAGTTCCCACCACACCTGGCCTCACATCCACATTTGTGGAATAAAAGCATGTCACAATTAATTATGTACAACCATGGAGACTGCTTTGGGCCCTCCCTCACCTCTCTCTCTCTCTCTCTCGCACACCTTCTCTCAAAAACAATAAAAGAAAAATGAAAAATAAAATACATAGCCTATGGCAACAGGACACACAAGACACTTGCCTTTAAGCTGCTCATTTATTTAGAATTTGCTTAATGACCTAGTCATAGGAAAGGAACTCAGTTGTTAAGTGAGGGGTGCCTGTAATTAGGTGACTGTGAGTTAACCAAAGGGGTGATTATCGAGGTGGGGCCTAATCTGACCACGTGAGCCATTTAAAAGCAGAGTTTTCTCTGGCAGGTGGCAGAAGAGAAAATCAGAGAGATTCCAGGCCTGAGAAGACTTCAACATGCCATTGCTGACTTGAAGATGGAGTGAATCACATGATAAGGAATACCGGGGTAAGGGAGGCTTCTAGAAACTGAGAGAGGCTTCTGATTGACAGCCAACAATGAAACAGGAACTTTGGTAGTACAAACACAAGGAATTCGATTCTGCTAGAAATCTGAATGAGCTTGAGAGTGGATTACTTCCTCGACCCTCCGTATAAGAGCTCAGACTGGCAGATACCTTGATTTTTGGCCTCATTAGACTCTAAGCAGAGAATCTAATCTAGCCTCGTCAGACATCTAATTTAAATAACTCTGAGACAATAAATGGCAACTGTATTAAGCTTGTTATGTTTGTAGTGATTTGTCATGCAGAATCAGAAAACTCATACAATTCCACAGTTATGGAACCATGCTTACGTTGACTCTCTTGCATTCCATGTTTATGGTGCTCTCTCCTCAATTCGTTTGTGAATTGTTTAGGATACAACACGTTTAAATGATGTTTGTATTCCCAGCATCCAGCATAACAGAGGACACATGGGTGGGAAGCTATTCAGCAAGTATACAAGTATATTGAACAATTGAGGAGGGTGTTACTATGTCAATAAATGCTATAGAAAGCAAAGACTGAGACAGAGTTAGGAGTGCACAGAGTAACTGAGGTGGGCAGTGGTTAATGCCTGCAAAAGCTAAAGGACAGATGATAAATTGAGCACAGAAAGATCTCAGATTTTAATTCATATCTGAAAAAATTATGGTCATCCCAGAGCAGACGAGCAATGAGTCTGGAATTTCTGAACAATGAGAATCCTTAAGTGAAGCTCCATGTTGGGCAGAAATGACAAGACCCAGTACCTCCACCTGATTAGTCATTGATGAGGGAAGTATTACCTTGCTTGAAAGCTATAGTGGATCCTGAAGGTTCCCAAACTGTAAGCTGTCAGTTAACTGTACTTGAGGATGAATAGCAAGTTCATTCTGGAAGAAAGATCTAAGCAATGTACTGCACAGCCACCATACTGTATGAAAGATCACTCTGCCTTAAATAAAAATTAACTTAAGCTCTACTCACCCAAGTGGAACCAGATGGTTTTCTTTCAGAAAAAAATGTAGTGAAGGACTCCAAAACGATAATCTCTGTGCCTTTAAAATTTAGTTAAGAATCAACAAACTATTTTATAACACAAGATGCAATGATTATACTTGCTCCTAATATTGATGGTTGCATTTTTTCAGAGCAGAGAATGATTAGTCAATTATAATTAAGTCATATCAAAATTTCCTCAAGGTTTTGGAAAAGTAAAAATTTTCACCTCAAGGACACAGGTTCAGCTAACAGGATAATTGGTTTTAATAAACAACAATAATTTTTAAAGGAGTTTGGTTTCCTTTTCATCATTAACATGATGTTCAAAAAGAAAACTATTTTCTTAGAGTGTTCTGTCTAAATTCTTATCTCTTTGTTCTTAAGACTGTCTTTCTCATTCATTTCAACAACTCTATTTAGAATTAAACAGGTGTGAATTCTAAGCAAGATTATTCAAAGCTTCCATTATCATTACACTAGTCTCAAAAAGAATCAAAAGTTCTTTTATTTTTATTCTTTTATTTTTGTTTAAGAAGACCGTTTTAGATGACTAAAAGAAGAGTCATCTTCAAAGGCAGCTGCCAACTGTTTTCTCATTATCCCATATTTGAGAATATCAACAACACATCAAAGAAAATGTGATAATTAAGGATGTATTTTTTTCCCAAAACTTCTATGATCTTGAGTGTAAAAATATCTAATACAGGGGAAGCTGGGATGCCTGAGTAGGTTAAGTGCTTGCTTTGCAGCCCCAGAGCCCGAGGATTGAATCCCAGCCCCAACCCAGGCGGTCCCATATGCTGAACTGGGGTGTGCCCCCAGTTCAGTTCTTGCTGGGGCCTATGCAGGAGGCTCCCAGCCCAGTTCCTGCCCTGCGCAGCCCCGCGCCCACCTGTGGAGTGAAACTATGTGGAAAACTAATGCTGTCAACTATGGAGACTGCTCTGGGCCCCCACCCTTGTCTCTTGTCTCTCTATGTCTGTCTGTCTGTCAAAAAACAATAAAAATACGTCTTTAAAAAATATCCAATATAAACTGTTCTCAGAAATACCACTTTTAGAATTAATTATATCAAATTATGGCATTTTCACAACCATAAACCTGGAAGAGACTTAATGCCTTCAGATATCCTTAGTGATACTGGTTTTCTGCCATCAACATCTTCCCACCCAGCTGTGGCTTGGGAAGATTAGAACATATCCTAACTGGCATATTGAAATTTAGTTGTATCACATTAGATTTAAATATATGATTTTACAGTTTTAGTGGTATATTTTCCACTAATACAATTTTAGAGATATAACAAATCTAATAGAAATTTACCTTTAATCTCCTTTACCAGAATTCATTCTAATTCTGGCTTCAGAATGCTTCTTTATTGTCAGCAAACATAAATAAAATAAAATACTTAAGAAAAATAAAACTCAATTAAAAAAAAAAAATCTAATAGTTTTCTACATTCATCATCAGTGCCTGCCCTTGGCAAGAACCTTATCCTGCCATCACATCTACTACATTTTCTGAAACCTTTTACTTTCTAGCTGTGCTGACTTCTCTTCCCTCAAATCTTGACAGCTCCACATGTGTGATCACTATCAGCTTGTTTCTTTTCACTTAGAAGAGCAAGGCCACCAGAAGAGGCTTTTTGGGATGCTGGGATAGCTCAGTATTTGAGCACTTGTCTCATAATTGTGAGTTCCAGGGTTTGAATCCAAGCCCCGGCCCATGCAACTCCATATACTGAACTGCGGTGCAACTGGTAACTGTTGGAATGGCTCATTAGTGAAGGTTCTCACCTCCTCTGTGGGAAGCTCCCTGTTCGGTTCCCACCCCACAAGACCCCACATCCACCTGTGCAGAATGAAACCATGCAACAATTAATGATGTACAACTACAGTGACTGTTTGGGGCCCTTCCCCTTCTCTGTCTTTCTCTCTCTCTCTCTTTCTCTCTCTCTCTCTCTCTCTCTCTCTCTCTCTCTCTCTCTCTCTCTCTCTTACCTTCTCTCTCAATCAATATTAACATATTAAAAACTGAAAAGGTCTTTCACATATGCCCATTTCCACACCTACCAACCTCCCTGCATTTGAACCCTGTACATACACTGCTTTCTCTCCTATTGCTGTAGATGGATGTGCCTTAGCTCTTCCGGAACCAAACTTCCCACTGGCACACTAACACTTTTCCCCTCATGTCCTTGAGGTAGGCTGACCAGATGTGTCATTTGAAAAGGGACAGTACTATTGCTTTTTCATCCCATTTAAAATGGTACTTCTGGTCAGTTTACCTCAAGGACATAGCTCCAAACATTCTTTCCCTATACAAGCAGTGTCTCTCACCACTAAATCATTCACGTGAACATAGAAATGCAACACTTTATCTTCCTTCTTAAAAAAAAAAAAAATCCTGTTGAACAACCTCTTCCAGAAATACTCTTTTCAATAATAAAATTTAAAAGCATATAACTATCTGTCCTGTCTGCCTTTTCTCCTCTCTTTCTTTTTAATTGGGCTTTTATTTCTACTATATTGAAACAGCTCTGGTTATAGTCAGCATTATTTAATCAAATAATTAATTTTCAGTTTTTATATTAACCTATAAACATAATTTATCATAGTTGACACTTTCTCAAACACCTTTTTCACTTGACCTCTAGGGCATTTCTCCTTCTCTTTCCATCACACAAGCTGCCTCATCTCAGTCTCTCTGCTGTTTTATTCTCCCACTTTCCATATTTCTAATGTTGGAACACTCAGGGCTGAAGTCCCTGGATATCATTTTCTTTCTATCTACACATATTTCTTAAAATATCTATTCTCAAGGCTATAAATAGTATCTATATTCCAAGGACCCCCCAAATGATACTTTTGTCTAGCTCTCTTTTTAATCAATTAACTGGAGTGACATTGGTTGGTAAAAATTACCTAGGTTCCCAGTGTACAATTCTACATTACATTGTCTATGTATTGTATTATGTGCTCACCCAGAGTCAGTTCTCTTTCCACCACCATCTATTTGAAGCCTCCCTACTCTCCCACCTACCCTTACCCTCAGCCAGCTCTCTGCCACAAAACTCTAGGCTGTTATGTCCAAACGCTTACTCTTCACCTATCCTTGTATGTCTAATGATAATTTCAAATTTACCATGTAACAACTGAGTCCTGATCTCCTGTCATGAAAGTTGATCTTTCTTACATTTTTCCCAGGTCTGCCCATGACAACCTCATTTTTCTACTTGTAGCCAAAACACTTGGATAACTTTGAGTCTTCTTTCTTTCACACTTCCCATCAACCCACCAGCAAATCTGTTGACTACCTTCAAAATATAGTCACAATC
Source organism: Craseonycteris thonglongyai (assembly GCA_004027555.1). Lineage (NCBI taxonomy): Eukaryota > Metazoa > Chordata > Mammalia > Chiroptera > Craseonycteridae > Craseonycteris > Craseonycteris thonglongyai. The sequence goes on along the minus strand of PVKE010018958.1, from coordinate 3,158 downwards.
TGCCACTTCCATTGCTACTATCCTACTGTAAAGTTACCATTATTTCCTGCCTGGTTTATTACAAAAGGCTCTTAATCAGTCATGCTGCATCTACTCTTGAACATCTGCAGCTTATTCTCAACCAAGCAAGATTCTATTTCTTCTCTGGCTAATACCCTAGAATAGTTTCTCATCTGAATTGTATCAGTCAGAGTTCTGCAGAGAAACTGAATCAGTAGAACAAAACCAACGAAACAGAGAATTGAACCAAAATAAAAACTTACTTTAAGGAATTGGTTTATGTGATTGTGGGAGCTGGGAGTCTGAAATCTAGAGCACAGTCCAGTAGGCTGGAAACCCAAGCAGGAATTCATGTTGCATTTCTAAGGCTGAATTTCTTCCCCAGAAAACCCAAGATTTTGCACTTAAGGCCTTTCATCTAATTGGACAGAGCCTAACGAATTATCTAGGCTAATCTCCATTAAAGTCAACTGACTGTAGCTGCTAACCTCATTTACAAAATACTTTCACAACACCTAACTTAGTCTTTCATTAAATACCTGGGTACTATTGCTACAAGAAAAGAGGGTCTTCATTTTCACGTAGGAAATAATTCAAGTGTGAGCTAAAAAGTAAAGTGAAAGTAGTCTAATAAATAGAGGTCTACTCCAAAGCAGGGCAGAGGTAACCTTCCAGCAAGAGACAGTCCCAATCCTTCCTGAGACTGTGGTTTTTATTAAGTTTTTTTTTTGGAATGGGAATAAAGGGAATGAATATTCCTATTAGTTTCTAGTACGAGTGGGTTTTTCCAGGAGTTAGGGATATATGGCCCTGATAGGAGTGTCGTTTAGCATGGACATATATTATAATGAGGGTATAATTAGCTGGAGGTTAGTTGGAGGTGACTTTTATTGCCTTCTTGGTTTTGGCAGATTCTGGCAGGTCTCCTTTGTCTCAACTGATTTATTGGTCCTCTGACTGGTGGTTAATGATTTTCTTGGGCACGTAGTCCCAACCCTCACTATAGCCTAGGCAAGTTGATGCATAAAACTAGCAACCACATCACTCAAAGTAAAAAATTCCTTAAAATCATTTAAAAAGCCCCATATATTCTAGCCTTGTGTTGGCTCTACTTTATTAAGTCTAACCTTATTTTCTTATGCTGCTCCAGCCACAGTGGCCTCTTTGTATCTTCTCAAACTCATAAAGTACATTCTTTCTTAGGGAACAATTGTTCCTTTTGATATATTCTTCCAAAAAGGTTTGAAAGGCTCCTCTTCACTTTGCTCAGATTTCGCTCAAATACTACCTCCCTTTGTCTCTTTCCTGCTTTATTATCCTACAAATACTGTGTCATCACAATCTGACATTTCATACACTTCTATACTTGTTTATTGTCTGTCTCTTCCCACTTTGATCTAAGCTCCAGAAAGGCGGGATCTTTGTTATAGTCACTAAAATCAGTGTCTGAACATAATACCTATTCAGTAACCATCTTTTGAATTAATTTGTTTTTAAACACATGCTCAGAATTTCTATAATGATTTCACTGAAGTATTTCCAGTGAGTGCAGTGAACAGGTGATGGATTATAGATGAATAAACCTGAGTTCTAGTGGTAGGACCAAAACTCACATTACTTCCTCTGTGGTAAACTACTTCACTACTTCAGGACACAGACTTCCCCAACTGTAGAATAAGGGGACTGAATGAGGTTCCAGCTAATTGAGAAATCCACCTTGTTTCTTTCCTCCATATCTTGTTTTAGTTAAAAAGATATCAAGAAATATTATAGGTCAATGAATTGAAAAAGTCTATACATTTCCTAACTATTATAAATCGTAAGAAAATTTCCCCCTAATTGTAGTATAAATGATACAAATTAAAACATGGAAGAGGGACTTAACAAATTAAACAAATTAAAAATGCTTTCTCAGATGTTATTCACCTTCATTCCATTGTTAAACACACAGTACCACATATTACTATAACTGCCTTCACACTAGGAGAGCCTAATATGAATTTGAGAAGCTAAAGACAAACACTGCAGGCTTTAGCAAGTCCATCCCTTCACAAAAACACCATTTTTTCCTTTCTCCATTCTTGAGAGCATTCTGCTCTCCTTGGCTTCTGTGTACGTGATCTGGTTTGATATTTTAGCTTCCCCTCCTTATCCCTCATAAATACTTATTGTCTTTCTGGAATACAGTAGCAGTTACATATAAGTAATGACTTTCTTTGGAACTATCACAAGGCCTTGTGATCTCCATCATGAGAACCCCTGCAGATCTTACCTACCTTCCTTTAAAGGAAGTAATAACTTGTGTCACCAATTGGCCATTTCAGCTATCATCAGTAACCCATTTTCTCTTTCTCTCTCTCTCTCTCATTCAGACACAGAATTATAAGTATTCATTGTCCATAAGACTTTAAATCGATACAGTCAATACTTTACAGCTTTTAACCACAATCAATATTAGAAGCTTGTACAACATGGCAGTACATTTTCTTTTTCCCAAGAAACTTTCGTTTCCTATGAGAGTGAGAGATTCTTATACAATCAATTTCTCAGATGTTGAGCTTCTTTACTCCTTTCAGCTCTAGGGAAGAAACCCTGTCAGTTATAACTATCTTATGAATTTTTACAGGTTTTTACTTTCACTAGCTTAACAATAGATTTAATTTCTTATCTATCCAGGAAAAAAAGACTCAGCTTTCAAAAGTTCAGCTTAGTTCTAACTTGAGTCACAGGCACAAGTAAATTGTTGCTAATACAAAAGAAATGCATAGAAACCAATTAGAGGGAACATCTAAGAATGAACAGAGCCACAAAAGGCTTTAATTGAAGTTAATCTCACATTAGAAAAAGCCATTATGTGAACAAGGCAACCTGAAACAGTCATTAACAAGGCAGATATGCTTGACAGGGAGTCTTAGCCTTTCAAGCAATGCAGACCAGTCCTGGGAAGGATGCTTGCTTTGTCTGCGCTCCATGACACCATTTCACAAAAGAAAAAGGAAAACTGTGTTTAAAGATCAAAAGGATACATTGCTAATTCTAGATCATTTCTCACCTTCACCTTTCAAAAATTTATATGGAATTAGTAAAATTCCGTTTCTAGAGAAATGATTTTAAATGCTGAAAATAAACTCACTGGTCCCAAATGCCCCCCCCAAATA